>VYZW01023010.1:1503-21896 GCA_013401315.1 Balaeniceps rex
GGTTATATTCACTTGCTGGTTTGCGGTTCTGGTATTTTAGAGTGTCGTGATATGGTGAGATGTAAATCAAGTCGTGTGTGCTTAAAAAGTAAAGGCAGCTGTTCTTTCTGGAGAATTTGTGATGGATTTCCTAGTGTGCCTAAATGCCATGAGGTTAATGAGTCTTAAAGATTTCTAGTAGAATTGATAAATAAAAATAAATTGGCTTTTTGGCAAATATAGAGGTACATGCATAAAACCAAAATAAAATATCTGGGTTGACTTTGTATCAAAAGCCTTCTAAAGAAGACACATAAAACAATTTAATGATGAAATCAGAAAGGTCAAAGGATATCCTGTAATGACATTTTAAGTCTTCCCTGGTAATTTGCGACATATTGCACAAATCTTCTCTGCCGTGCTGTGCATATACACATATGTTCTGTAACATCTGGAATAAAGCAGCTTCTGCTAGGAACATATCAGCCAGGGGATTTGTGAGAGATCATAGTTTTGTTTCTGACTAAGTGAATAATTTATGCTTTCGAAAGGGGAAAACCAGGAATGGTATTTAGTGTTCACTAAATCATTAAGTCAAATGGTCCATTATTGGAATATCTGAGATAACTATCAAAGCTGGTAGATAACAGTCCCACTATTGGAACTGCTATTCGTACCAGTTTATGTACGGATATTATTTTATGATTCTGTGTTCTTGTGATTCTATCTCCAGAAGATCAGAAGCTCTGAGTTGACACCGAGACATTTGACTGATTTAAGACATGTTTCTACCTTGAGTGATAGGACCTTGCATATGAAAAACTCTTTGAGAGTGTTTGATAAAACACACTTAAACAAGCATCAGGATGTTAAGGCAGAAGAGAAACTCTAACAAGTCTTACATTATTCTGTGTACTCAAGTATTTATTATCCTAAGGGACATTACTGGTCACAGTAATGTTTGCTTGATCACAACAGGTTTTCCTGATAATAAAGAATAGAATTTTCCATTATATCACTCTATAACAAGCACTGAAGAGCAGCTAAACTGTGGTAACTTAAATCGAGATCCCTGTTGTCCTGGCTGCTTTATTGCTCGTGATAGGCAGTATCTGATAGAGGTGTGTTCAGCTGGAAAGACGTTTCTTGGGCTACTGAACCCTTTCCTGTTGTCCTGTGCCCTCCCCCCGCCCCGCCCCAGCCCTCATTAAGACAACGCTGTAATACATCAACTCCATTCACCTTCCAAACCACAACCTCGCAACACTTCCAAACACCCTATTATAAATCTATAAATCTGTACAGTAGGAGAGAGCAGAAGCCACAAGCAATAATGAACCATAGGGGAACTCAAGGTCATCACTCATGTCTGAGAGGCCTTCAATATGAGAGATTTTTGTTAGCTGACAGAAGTGGATTTGGGAGAATGCATCCCCTAGAGAAGGCAAGAAAGGAGATGAGCTCTTATTGTCTGATATAATCTTCTTTCCTCAGTCTGTTAACCTTAAAACTGGAAATAAGGTAAGGTGTTTTCAGAACAGGCTAGCTGTGAAAGGACACAGGGCAGTGGGCTGCGAGCAGACATCTGAGTTCCACCAGCTGGAAGCCAGTCAGAAAGGAACTGCACTGGAAAATTTATTGCTTGATGGACTGCAAGTTAATTAAATAGTAATGTTGTGATCCAATTAAACCTTGTCCCTTGCATTCTGTCTAGGTACCCATGTGCCCGGGACAACAAATTTGAGAAAACCAGAAGAGCTGATTGTCTTAGTAGAAACAAAAAAAAGGTATAAATAGAAAAGATGTCAGCACTACCTTTCAGCTGAAAAAGGAGTAGAAAAGGAGTGTGAAGCAAGTTTTACATAATGACTTCTCAAAGGAGCAGCAGTAGGAGCCATAAAAGCAGCTGCTGCAGTGTGCTCTTTACCTGGGGTGACTGTCCAAACACTTTCACCTGCTTTTGAAAGCAGACGGACGGCTCCAGTTTGCAGCATTCCTTTTATACAGTTTTATGCTAATGCATTCACATTTTCCTTCAGGAAATCTTTTTTTTTTTTTTTTCATTATCAGTGCCAGCTTAAAGTTTGAAGAACTTTCTTTTTCTTGAAAAAAAGATGCTTGTGTCAGCTCAGGCAAGGGGGGATGCAGCTTTCAGGAATATCCAGTTCAAGCTAGCCTTCAGCTGCTTTCTGCTGCTTTATCTTTACACTGTCTACTCTGGAACGCAAACACATACACAAAAAAGCACCTCTCAGAGGAGATGTCCTTCTGACTCAGTAATGAAATGCCACTAAAACAACCTGCAATCAGCACTGGGGAAAAAAGGGATTATCAATGCAGAAAAACAGGGCCATGTTTCAAAGACAGACAGCAATCTAAATGTGGATGCCGCAAAGCAAAGCCCAAGTCCCACTGAAGCTAACAGCAAACCTTCTTTTAATTTCAGTGGGGGAGAAACGTGGAGGTATATCTGAGCTTTCATATTATCTGGGAAAGAAGAATGCAGAGGGGTAGAAAAGGTGACCAAAAAATAGTCTACTATTTAGATCCTGGAAAACAATAGCAGCATCTTTACAGAGCATATTAAGGTAGGGCTCCTGGGAGCTCCTTCCTATTTTACCGCTTATTTTTGGGAACAAGTCACTTTGGACCTGATTTTGAAAGTATTAGCTTTATTTAGTCAGCCATCTGAGGACCCTGGCTCATGCAGTAGTTATATACACTAATAGAACTATGCCAGTGCGAATATCTGCCTTAACAGAGATCTTAATCCACTGAAGCAGCAGGAATTTAACATGACTTAAGATCAGGACCCTGTTTTCACAACAGTTAAACAGTTATACCTAGTCTGATTCACAAAGGATTGAGAATGAAGCTTACTTTTTTTTTCAGCACTTTGGTGATTTTATTTATATAAAATAGTACTTGTTCATCAGAAAACTAACATACCTTTCTGTACTTTGAATTTATCATAGGGGCTGGAAGGCACAAGTGCTCTCATGGAATTCATTTCATTAAAGTCATCCAGCCTTTTAGGTGCCAGCAAAATTTTTTATGTGTAACAGTCTCCAAAATGAAGAATAAAGTAAGGGAGAAAGTAAAAGAAAGAAAAAGACCAATGCAAATGTTAGAATTGAAGTACAATAAAAAAGTTTTGCAAACCCAGAGCATCAGGATTCTGTAGCTAGTGTAGTTCCAACAAAACCAGCAAAAAAACATCGCTCACAGGAAGGAATTAGATAGTTGAGATAAAGAAGGGACATAACAGTTATAGTCAAAGATACATTAAGTGAGTATTGTATCCCAAGGGCATAAAGATTTATAGTCTCCTGAATATCCCACTACACATTCTGATTTTGACGGGGCACTATTAAACACTATGGCAGGTAAAGACTTCCATCAATACATGTGTTAATCTGGCCCTTGGGATGTCTGAGGAATTCCTGCGGAGACAAGTACAACAATGCTCAAACGCACAGAGAACAATTATGAAGTGTTAAAGTGGGTGTTAAAGATTTCTGAAGTTGTCTGATATCACATAATAAAGTTGAAACAGAGAATTTAAATAACACTTTGGCAGAATACTGTCTTTCCTAATCATAGACTCTGGGGGAAAGTTTCTAGCTGGATGCTGAACTGAATTCCAATGATGGCAAAAAGCGGAGAAGACAGACTGCTTCATGGGTGGACAGTGATGTCTTTTTATCTTATTCATTAGTAATGACAAAATAATTTGCTCTTAGTTTATACAAAGTTATTTAACTCACAGAAGAAAGAACCCCTGGCTGTCTGCACAAGAATTAAAGTATTTTCCTCTCAACATTAAGGTGTGCCCATAATATTTAATCTGCATGTATCTGTGCTCAATATCCATACTTTCATAATATAGCATATAATATAGGCATAATCTGTTCAATTATCATGAGTTTATCAATGGTTCACAGTTCCTAAGGGGGAACTCAGGAGCACATTGTAAACTCATCTCAAACAAGTAAGTATAAAAGTTTCTTGCCACATCAATTCATCACATATTCTTTATCGGATGGATACTTTACAGAAAAAAATGGAATATTTTAGAGAGACTTCATGTTTTATCAGAAATATCTTTTCTCTCTTTTCAGTCAGAAGCTAGAGTGCCATTTTCAGTCTAGCAGCATATGAACCAAAGGCAGAAAAAAATAGATTATTTAAAAATCCAGCTTTTCTCAATACAAATGAAAGTGGTATTTTTCTGTAAGTGAAAATATAGCAAATTTAGAATCTAATGGTTTTATAATTCCCAAATATTGCATATTCCTATTTTTCAATTATCAGAATCTTTCTTGGATGGTTACAAACCAAGCAGATACAAACGAGGCAGTATGGAACCCAGGCTGGTAACCATGGCAGGTATCTTAAAATATTTAATTTCACTGAAACAACTCTAGCATTGAAGATATCTTTCCTTCCATTGTTAGACTGCACCATTGAGGCACACTCTTGGATGCCTTAGGTGGAATTTATATATACGTACATGCCTACAGTGTAGATATGTTAATGTGAATTAGTGACTGTGACTAAACTCCTGCTGCCTTCAAGAGAGATCTCAGGCGGGATTCAGCTCTTCTTTTTTCTAGATCTGTAAGTGTTGGGTATCAGGTGTGAGTTACACAACGTGGGTTTCTTTCATGATTCATGTCAGAGAGAAATAAATGCTTCCTAAAAGGGATTCACCTGACCTGTCTCAGACCTCTATCTCAAGAAGAATTTAACAACTCTCTGAAGCTATCTGTTTATCTCCATTGACAGGAAAGATAAATGACTACTTTGAACATAATGATCTGCCTTCGAGAACAATAGGTTATAAAGGATGATTCCTTTCTGTTATAACAATCAGTTGGTACTAAAGAACTCTAGCAGTGCCTGCAGGGCTTCCTTCCATTCTTTGGGGCTGGTTCCCAAAACATCCACAAATACAAACTGCTGTGAAGTAGCTAATTAGCAATACAGGCATCTGACAACACTACATCTCAAGGATCCAGTATTTTGTACTGACTGACACTCACAATCATTTTTTTCAAATCTCTCAAAGTTATTTTGCACCTCAGTTTTGAATACTAAGTGGTTGGGTTTGTATAGCATAGTTTACTTTTCTGAGTTGCATTCTCTCACAGAGAGGTTTCTCTAACTTCATGGCTCAGGTAAGTGCGTTGCAGTGAACAGCTGAGTGAGCACGGCAAACGCTGATGGAGCCTGGTCAAGGAGAGCCTGCGGCATGCAACTGCCTGCCTGCCCATAAGAGATATGAGACGGATGGCTTGCAGACTGGGTTGGGGAGTCTTGCCCTGCATTGATGGAAATTCTCCATAGCACCACAGCCTTACTAAATCTACATAGATAGACGATTTTTCTCTCTGGCAATAACTTGCTTTCTGTGCAGTACGAGCGCTTGCAAGTAGTGTCATTCATGTGGAAGCGTTCCTTGACCTCCTGCTTCTGTGCAGAGTTACCAGAGAAAAGAGAAGGAGAATCATACCAGACTATGCAAAGGCCCAGGTGGTTAGGGGAACACACTTTTAGAAACTGCAGATTACCAGTGCCTTGTATTTCTCTGTTGATTTCAGACAAGAAAATGAAGTCCCATACTGTACATGAGTAAACATGTTACCATAATTTCCCTTTTTTTAAATAACATCACAGATAATCCTAGAACAGGATACTTGGAATTTGGTATTGCACTGAAGCACAAATACAGTTTATTAAACTTGTCAACAATAACTATTTTTGGCTTCTCTGTAGTGAACATTTTAATGTAAAGTTAAATTACTACTCACAGCCATAGAAAGAAACTCTTTATTATTTGAATTTTTAAAGCCTTACTATAAATTGCTAGAGGTGAATTGTACACTAACACTATAAAAATAAAATGGAAAACCTCTGAAGTGCTGCAATCCAGAAAATATATGCACTGTTATCACAGATCATAAATGCAACTACAGATAATTTTAAACATATGGTAAGCTTCTCCTTAAGTAGTTATATTTTAGGGAGCATAACTGTGCTCTAAATCTTATTGTAGTCACAGAATAATTTTGCTTTAAACATTTGTGTAGGTAAACCTAGTGCTGCTCGTAATGATATTTATTGAAGCTGGATTGGTTTAGAATTTGCAACTCATTAATTCAGTATATAATTCCAAATAAACAAGGAGTTTCTTGTGTAGCTATTTAACTCAACAGCAATACATTACTGTAAAATATTAGCTATCAACAGTTGTTTCAGGAGTAGCAGGTCTAATGAGGTCCACTGTGTCTACCAGTTACTTTCTGGCATTTCTCCGTACACCAGTGGGTCTTGCTACTGTGTTCCACATCCTCAGTTTCTGCCTCTCTTCTTTTCCCACCCCTAACCTCTCTGCTGAATTTAGTTGAAATTGGTCAATGGAGTTTCCATCCAATTACCTCTGAGGGCTGACCCTGATCTGATAATACCACAGTAAGGACCCTCAGGGGAATAAGGCACCAAAATACATAAGCCAATGTTTGTGCTCTTTTAAAGTTTTAATTATATAAGGAAAGAAATAATGTAGAAAGTCAGAATCAAATCATAGAATGACAGAACCATAGAACAGCCCAGGCTGAAAGGGACCTTGAAGGATCAGCTGGCCCAACCTTTTGTGGGAAAGGCAGCTTAGATGAGATTATCTAGCACCTTCTCCAACAAATGCATCTTGAAAAACTCCAGTGATGGGGACTCTACCACATCCCTGGTGAGGTGGTTCCAATGATTGATTGGTCTCAGCATAAAATGTTTCTTTCTTATATCAAGTTAAAATGTCTCCCAGTCCAACTTGTACCCACTGCCCCTTGTCTTCTCCATGTGGCTCCTTGTGAAGAGAGAGCCTGTGTCCTCTTTGAGGTGAAGACTTTGGTTTAAGGGTTTTTTTAATGTTTTAAGTTATTATTAATTATTATTAATTTATTGCACAGTTTTTAATTTGATTGCAGCTTGAAGGAAAAGCTCCCCTTGGATCAGATTTCTGACAGATGTTTATCCAAATGAGTGAGTGAGCTACAGATGCTATATCCTGATTTCCAGTTGTTTCTTTGAGATCTGAGTAAAATGCACATGGTCATTGAAACACAAGAGCCCTTAATTTATCCTTTTTTTGAAGTCAGCAGGCCTCTTCTATTTATGTTCCATGACACAGGACTATCAACGGGTCCTATCAGTTTTGAACCTGTTCAAGTATCAGGCTTCTGACCATTTAGTCTTTACACAAACATAATTTGATTTGCAAACTGAGTAAGAGAAACCAAAACCACAGCTGAATGGAAACAGAAGGAAAAATTTGGGGACTATGAGTAATAAGAAGAAAGGAAAGGGAATTAAATTCTAATGAAAAACTTAAAATGTTTTTTATTATTAATAATAATATTATCATGGCAGTTATTTGAAACCCAGTGGGCTTCGACACTACACTGTGCAAAGAAAACATAGAAAAAAAGGACAATCCAGGCTTCTTGGCTACCACTCTCTAAAGAGATTTGATAAATAAAATGCCGGTGAAGGCAGGAAGGGGTAAATCATACAGTCCACCAGCAGAATGTAGTATTCTGAAAGGAAAAATTATGTTATTAATTTCTTTTAAAAATATTATCGTGTGAGGAGAGTATACACAAGTGGGCTTCAGATGCAGAGAGGGTGCGAACTGATAAAAAAAGTGAGTAAGAGTCAAATGAGAAGAGTCTGAGGGAGAGCTGAAGAGAAATTGAGATAAACACATAGTGCAGGAGGCTTGTTAAAAAACAGGTCTCAGCAGAAAATATCCAAGGACACATTCATATATTCTGAGTACCAGTTTTCTATGTCTAGTATGTAAAATAGGTCCCATTTTCTGTCACTGGTGGTGGGTGCAGCAACACAGCTCTGTGACCAGGCTTCCCTGGTGTGGATTTGCAATGTAGCCAGGGCAGATGTACAAGATGCAAACAAGAAAGTATTCCCAGGTGCCTTAATATGCTTCCCTGGGTTCAGTGCTCGGTCCATTGATAGTCTCATCTTTGCCCCATTAGGTCTTCACTGGAGAGTCAACCTGTTGCTTACCAACATGGTTGAACTAATTAGAGATGTCAAGATTGGTGGCAGCCTGGGCTGCAGTGATCATGCCCTGGTGGAATTCACAATTTTGAGGGATATGGGCCAGGTGAAGAGTAGAGTCAGGACCCTGAATTTTAGGAAAGCAAACTTTCAGTTGTTTAAGGAATTAACGGAAGGGCCCTCTTAGAATCTGCCCTCGGGAATAAAGGACCTGAACAGAGCTGTCAGCTCTTTAAGGACCTTTTTCTTAGGGCGCAAAAGCTCTCAATTCCCACATGTAGGAAATCAGAAAAGGAAGGCAGGAGACCAGCACGGCTGAGTAAGGACCTCCTGGTCAAACTAAAGTGTAAGAAGGTAACACATAGGCAGTGGAACCAGGGACATGTCTCCTGGGAAGAATATAGGATGTGTAGGGATGGGATCAAGAAAGCTAAGGCACAGTTGGAGCTGAATTTGGCAAGAGTTGTGAAGAATAATAAGGGCTTCTACAGATACATTGGGCAGAAAAGGAAGATTAAAGAAAATGTACCCCCTCCAATAAATAAGAACTAGTGACAACCAACGTGGAGAAGCCTGAGATACTCAACAATTTTTTTTGCCTCAGTTTTCAATGGTAATCTCTCTTCCCACATCTCTCAAGTCCCTGAACCTCAAGGCAGGGACTGGGGAAATTAAGATCAGGTTCGAAGACATCTGAGGAACCTGAACATGCATAAGTCCATGGGACCCAATAAGATACACCCCAGGGTCCTGAGGAAATTGGCTGATGTAGTTGCCAAGCCACTCTCCATCATATTTGAAAAGTTGTGGCAATCACAACTTTTGGGGTTGTTCAGCCTGGAGAAGAAAAGACTCTGGGGAGACCTTTCAATATATAAAGGAGGCTTTTAAGAAAGATGGAGAAAGACTTTTTACCAAGGTCTGTAGTGACAGGACAAGGGACAATGGTTTTAAAGTGAAGGAGTGTAGATTTAGATTGGACATAAGAAAGACGTTTTTTACAATGAGGGTGGTGAGACACTGGAACAGGTTACCCAGAGAAGTTGTGGATGCCCCATCATTGGAAATGTTCATGGTCAGGTTGGACTAGGCTTTGACCAACCTGATCTAGTGAAAGATGTCCCTGCTCACGGCAGGGGGGTTGGACTAGATGATCTTTGAAGGTCTCTTCCCATCCAAAACATTCTATGGTTCTGTGATTCCATTATTATTCAGCCAGGACAAACTGGTAGAAGATACGTGAGCTGGAGACTGCAAATGTGATGTGGGGGTCACAACACCATACTTTTCCTGCAGTATTGTTAGTCACCCACTCTCTTCACATCATTGTGCTCTTTAGTCCTCTTCTTCTACTGTTGGGAAGCCTCTCAATTGTCTTGCCAGCTTTTGTGATAACAATCACTGCAACGGATGAAATAAACTGACATAGCCACGTTTAGCGGAAGTACTGTGTATCTATGAAAGAGCAGTGACTTTTGATCCTTATTAATCTGAACTGAATATTATTTGTTGACTAGTTAGTCTACAGCAAATCTTCAGTCATTTAAAATTACATCACTAATCAAACTATTTCTTTTTACTGTTTTACTTCATCAGAAAACATGGCTCCACCAGAAAACATTCCTGAGAAGAATCAGTTTGAGCAAATTCATCCAAGTGATTTCTTAGGTCAANGCAAATGTGATGTGGGGGTCACAACACCATACTTTTCCTGCAGTATTGTTAGTCACCCACTCTCTTCACATCATTGTGCTCTTTAGTCCTCTTCTTCTACTGTTGGGAAGCCTCTCAATTGTCTTGCCAGCTTTTGTGATAACAATCACTGCAACGGATGAAATAAACTGACATAGCCACGTTTAGCGGAAGTACTGTGTATCTATGAAAGAGCAGTGACTTTTGATCCTTATTAATCTGAACTGAATATTATTTGTTGACTAGTTAGTCTACAGCAAATCTTCAGTCATTTAAAATTACATCACTAATCAAACTATTTCTTTTTACTGTTTTACTTCATCAGAAAACATGGCTCCACCAGAAAACATTCCTGAGAAGAATCAGTTTGAGCAAATTCATCCAAGTGATTTCTTAGGTCAAGGGCAACTTTGTTTTTTCTTTTTTCTCCAATGCCAGAGGAAAAGACAGGTAATGGTCCTGGTCATTAGAGCACTCTGACAGGCTCTGGCAGGTCAGGTTTAGCTCCCTGAGGTATCTGGTTATTTTGGGTTCTGTTCCTCTGCCCTCCTCTCTCTGTCACAGCTTCTTATATTCCTTATTACATCATCCATGGTGTAAAAATCCCTGAAATTTATTTCAGTGTAAAATAGGAAGCATTTTAGAACATTTTAGAGTCTTTTTAGAACATTTTAGATTATTTAGTTGCATACGAGAAACATTGCCCACCTAATTCTAATAATGAAAATAGAAGACTGAGTCATAAAAAGTATGAATAATCATGACTTTGTATTACCAAATACTAATCTCTTTAGTTGTACTGACATATCTGGCATTAAACAAAAGTATAAATATAGATTCAATGGATTTTCATTCTAGGTTAGACAGGTAACTGTGAACCATAACGTTAAACTGCACTGCTTAATGCCATGGTGTGAAGCAATGAAAAGTCAATACAGCTTTTGGAGTATTGTTTTCCAAGCAAATAAAATAGAAGTGCTGTTTCTTTGTGTCTTTCTTTTATCTCAAATGTCTTTTGATAAACTACATCTCACGGATATCAGAGCAAAGGCTAGTGGTAGAGACCAACCCAAAAAGTTTTATACTAAGAAAGCACAATAGCACACATGACAAGAAAGAAAACTGTGGGGCACGGAAAATAAAGGCATAAAATTGCACAATTAACATGAGGAATAAGTTGTAGATCCTCATTAAGAAAGACTTTGGAATGTTCTTGAGTGAAGGTCATTATTTACTGCCAAAGGTTCAATCCAATTTCAGCAAAATCACACCGTGCTAACAAAACCTGAGGTCACAGCTGCCTGACAAGAGAATCATTATTATATTCATACTTTAATTAAAGGAAAGAATGATAAGGTTGCTAAATCTTAAGTCAGTAATCTGAATTTTCTTTTGGAATCTGACTCAACTGCTAGAATGGAAATCTGGTTTGAAAAAGTGTAATATGCAGATTAGAAAATGTAAAGCAAGAATCATATTTGAGTAACTAGATATATATAAATTAGTTATTTCATAAACATTTTATAGGCAGAGATAAATAAAAAAGCCAGTATAATTTGAATTAATAAATTAAATGCAGGACAAATCTTAAAGTATATGTAAAGTGAAGTAAAGTTCAGAGAAGGCTGGGATTAAGTTAAAACAGAAATGTCACACTTTTGTAAGTTTCTGTTTCTCAAGTCACTTTTTGGATGAATTTTCACATCATGATGAAATTTTTTCCTAAATACATTGCTTCAGTTTACATAATTTTCAAGTAAAAACTACAGTGCAGAACAGAAGTGCCAGCTGTGGAAATTTTGGAAGTGTGAGTCTGATTTAAGAAAGCTACTCCAAATTTTAATAAAGATATCTCTCCAGACTTGGTGAAGAAAGAATGGAGTATAGATCACAACAGGGGTCAGTCTCCAGGTTTTTGAGTTTTAAATTGAATTTCTGAAACTCAGAGACTAGCTAGGATTTGTAAATGTAATTCAAGACAGTTGGTCCCAAATTTACTGCAACTAAATTTATGGAGTGAATTGTAGCCAGTCTGTAGGAAACTACTGAATTTAGGAATACAGTTGCCTTCCATAGTCATCCTAGAAACACAGCTGTCTCTAGAGGTGACTCACATTTTAAAAAGACTCCTGGGTCCCAATTCAGGAGCCTCAACAGATGGTTAATTCTGCATAAATAAACCTGGATCTTTGAGATATTGTCCCATTTCTGCTGGATAGCTTTGGAAATACAGATTTGCTAGGCACAACAGGGGTTTGCAGTGCATTTGTTAATCAAAAGTGCAAAACTGCAAGGTAAGGTAGAACATTTGAAGATTGATTATCCTCATCTTTTTGCTTCCTAAGGAAGCCTCTGATTAATTGCTATATTTGTTATTCAGCATAATTTGTCCAAATTCAAATGCCAGCTCACTGCAACGGTCTACTTATGGTGAGTAAAAATGCAATACATGAAACGTCCTTTCTGAGTGCAGAGATGGTTAAGCTTCTCCAACTGGATACATGAGCTGATAGGAAAAAAAAACTTCAAAAGCAAAAGGCAATTGAGCATGGTATGTTGGGGTAGGGGGAAGGCAGCTTTTTAAAAGAAGATTGAGAACAGTGATTAATTTCCTAAGTGATTTCACTATTATTTATACTAAAACTAGGTTACAATACACTCTTAAAAGTATACTTCCCCTGCTGTTGGGGACTACAGGTGAGAAACCATTGCTTGTTAACTTTGGGTTATTTCTGAGCAGAACTGTTTTTTCTTTGATTAGTAAACGTTAATCATAAAAAAACAGGTTTTCTGTATTCAGTAACAATATTCAGACTCCACAGGCCAAACTGAAATATGATTAATTATAAGAAAATTAAACTGATTCAACATACTGTATAAAAAGAGTGTATCTTTTTACTTTCCTTTTACAAAGATGCATTCTTTTATACAAAAGTATCCTGTGTAAAAGAGGTACTGTTTTTGTTTTATGGCACCTTGAGACCTGTTGTCAAATAGCATTCTGTATTTAGACCTGCATAATCAAATGCATAAATAAATCAGGGTACAGGAAGCCAGACTATTTTAACACCTCCCATCCAAACCTAACAAAAATCCAAACAAAACAAGAAAATGGCCTAAAAACAACTGTTGTGAACTTAAAGTCTAGTATTCCATCGACATTTTCTATGGTGTCATTGCTGTTTATTTCATATTCTTCTTTGGCAAAATAGTCGATGCCTCATTTTTTATGGATTTAAATAGTTGTGGCTCTCTGTGAGTAATGAATCTAACCAATGGATATGGGAGTACCTGGGCTACAGCCTTGGCTCAGCTGACGTCAATGGGAAAAATTCCTTTGATTCAGTAGTGCTAGGATTTTACGTATGATTTGTAGGCAAAATAATGTTCATATTATTTCATGACACTACCAAATAACTATAAATGCTGCTTTTTTATGTGCTGTTTTACGTGATTCTGTCCTGGGGTACAAAGAGCAGTGGGGGCAGCATTTCCTTTGCAGCGGGAAGCAAGGGATAAATCATGAAGAAGGTAGATGCAGGAAAGGAAAATGAAGAAGGCTCATATTGTCGGCAAATGAATGTGAGGACCCAACAGCAAAGGTCAAAAAGTGGCCTGGAAAGTCAGGATGAGGTCACAAAGTGGGTGGATTAAATGCTGCTTCTTTCTCAGTTTGCTCATTATGTAAACAATTTGCCACAAGCCAATTACTTTGTAAATAATAATCAGTTCTCAGAAATAACATTGGATCCTCTGTCTTAATAAATGTATTTTTGTAAACAGTGACATAAACTGAAAACAGGGTCATACTCCTACCCTCATACATACCTGGAACAGCACTGAACTGTTCATTGCTCAAGTAATTTCCCTGTGACATATAAAATCTTGTCAGTGATTTTGTTTCAGAAGATGAGATTACCATGGTTATGCCAAATCAGAAATATTTCAATAAAATACAGATTATTGAGAAGTTTTCTGTACATCATTCTGGATGAATTGCTTTTCATGGGTCTCAGGAGGACCTGTTCTGCAAACCTCAGCGTAATGCCTTTGACACACAGATAGCAGTAGTGGTATGACAGCTTGCGTGAGCAAAGGTTTCAGCGTCCCATCACTGAGATTGCTATCAGGGAACAGGTAAATCTATAAGGAATATTCAAAAAATCTCTCAAGTACTTCTGAAACACATAGTTGAGACACATGAAAGATTTATTTAAGAGGCTTGAAAATCCGAAAGATTTTTTCCGTTAGAAAAAGTTGTGATAGCAATTTAAAAATTAAACATCTCTCATGCCCCAGAATGTTTATTGCTGAATTATCCTTTTAGGATTTTGCTGGATCCTGCTGTGCCATTTATCTCTCTGAGAAGCAATTTCTTAAAGATTTCACCATTACCTGCTTGCTGCAGGTAAAAAAAATGTGTTTGCTTTTTACAACTTGAAAAATGTATGTATGTGCAGAACATCTACGCATGTAGTGTTTTTCTTCTGGGGCTGAGATTTGGAGTAGAAAGAAGGAAATAGAGTATACCATTTCACTGCTTTCTTCCTAGCATGAAATATTTACAGATTGGTTCTGTGAAGAGCAACAGCCTTTCTCTGGGAAACAGCAGATCGGTGCTTTTCTCGGATCCTGTCTGCAGGTCTTGCTCTTTAGTTCAAGCTGCTGCACTTGCAGCACCTGGGGTATGTGCCTGTGCATCCACCACCTCTACTTCCTTGCTGCTACATGCTTATTCTGCATACACGCTTCCGATTCAAGCCTGTCCATAACACAGCAGAGGGGGGAGGCTGGCTGCCTTCCTGCAGAGGACCCGTGTTTGAAGCGGAGCATGTTCCCCAGTGCACTGAACCACAGAGGATCGCTCAGGCAGGAGCCTCTGGAGGTCCCCTCGTCCAACTCCCTGCCCAGAGCAGGGTCAGCTGCAGCAGGCTGACCAGCACCTTAGCCAGCTGGGTTTTGAATATACGTCCAAGGATGGACACTGCCTCTCTGGGCAACCTGTACCAGTGTTTGCCCATCCTCACAGTAAATTAGTTTTTTCTTATTCTTAAACAACTTTCCTGTATTTGGGTTTGTGCCTGTTTCCTCTCATTGTCTCACCGGGCACCAGTGAGAAGAGCCTGGCTTCATCTTCTTTACTCCCCCCACATCAGGTATTTATACATATTGATGAGTTCTGAGCCTTCCCTTCTGCAGGCTGAACAGTCCCAGTTCTCTCAGCCTCTCCTCGTATGAGGTGCTCCAGTCCCTTAACCATCTTAGCAGCCCTTTGCTGGACTCGCTCCAGTATGTCCATGTCTCTCCTGTACTCTGCAATGCAGTCCCAGTGCGTGGGAGCACTGAGTGGGGCTGACCCACACGTGGGCCAGCACAGACCCACCAGGAGCTGCCTTACTCACAGTCCCCTGGGGAGAGGTGCTAGCCCGACCTCTTCTCCTGGCTTATTTCCCCAGAGCAGCAGCTGGGGCAAGGATCCCCCACACTATGCCTCTGATGAGTGCAGGCAATCGATCTGACTGTCTTGCAGTGCCTGCAGTTCTCTCTCATGAAATTTTTTTTGAGCACAAATGGCAGCTCTTTTATATTGTTCCAAACAGCAAAGGAGCTCAACTTTCAAAGCTGCCAAATTCTAAGCAGGATCCAAACTACTTCTCTTCAGACACTAAGGACTTTTCTTTGTTTGTTTGACTTGGATCACTGGCACATAATCTTCATTTCAAGTCAAAGACAGTAAACTCTTCTTCAGTGCATTGAAGGCTCATCCTGACCTAAGTAACTCAAATTGTGACGATTAATGGATTACACACATTTAGATTGAGTTTTATTAGGCATTTCTTAACACTATACATCTTTGGCTACTCTGAGATTCATTCACACTCTCAGAAGACATGGTAATTTGCCCTTCTGCTCAGGCGTCCTTGCTGCAGATGTTGTGAGACTGACAAGTGCTTCTCAGTATATTCCCTGAAGACCCTGTAAGTTTAAACTGAATCTCAAAGATAATTTTCAGTCTCCTACTTTCATATATGCTGAGTTCAAGTTCACTGTACATAATTATATTCAGCGCCTTGTCACAAAAGGGAATCAATCTAGCCATACTCTGTTAACTCCACCAGTTTATGCTCGCACCCAAAATATGTTTTGTGGAATTTCATAGACGCAACATCTAGAAACTGCCATGGGAAACACTGGAAACAGCCAGTGACCCAAAATCTCCTGGAGAACTGAGGTGCAGAAAGCACTGGCATCCTTTTATCTCAGAGAAATACTTTCAGATTTCTTTGATGATTTGGGATCCTGCCAAGGTACAATTTATGAGATCTAGTCAACTGTAGAAAATTATTGTGAAAAGTCCGTGATTTTTTATTTCAATCTATGGATGGGGAATTTTGTCATTTTCTGAAAAGCTCTGTACCGCTCACCAGATTAGGCACAATGAAGAGTCATTAACCTTAATGACCACCTTGTCTACACAGGAGGTGTGCTCAGGAGGCCAGTTAAAGGTAGAAAAGCATTTTTTCCCTCCTCCTTCTCGGTAAAAAGGAGCAAAAGGTAAAAATGCAAACTTTCCATTCGGGGCAGCAAGATAAAGTAACAAAGCAGAAAATTAAAAGCAATTCACAGAAGAAATAAAAAGTGACATAAGGAGCCTTCTGGCAAAAGAGGAGCACGTGTGGCTCATTGTCTACTAGCCATGGCCATGGAAAGCTTTTGGCCTGGGGAGGCTCTGGGAGAGACGCTTTGAGACAGCACAGGTGACACAGACCTGAGCCAAGCCAGCAAAACACAAGCAAGGTTTCTTACTTCGTCCCGGCTCTTGCATCACTCAGCCTGTCATGGGAAGAACAAGACTGAATGTCCACTGATCTACATGTGGGCAGCTATATAAAGCAAGCATGAAAGACTGTAAAGTGACGCACGTTGGATTTCAACCTGTTTTGCCCATGTGTCAAGGGTCAGCCCAAGAAGGAAGGCAGAAAATCGGGCTCTGTACGCTCCTAAATGCAGTCATAAGGGCAGTTCCTGTCCCTTTTCAGTTCAGCCTCCAATTCAAATAAGTCGGCTTCAACCTTGAGTGAAAAGCAGAATATCCCACCCATTTAAGAAATTACTGCCCCAGATAACATGCACTCTGCAAGGCCAGAAACAAAAGGCAGCACCAGACGTTGACAGTGCAAACATGTTTGAAGAACTCCTTAGCTAGTGCTGCTTACTGCTTCGAATAGTTTCCTGCTGTTTTCATACAGATTTCATTACAATGGACATAATTTCATATGGCAGACACTAGAATAATTTCCAATGATTATCTTTCCTTACTATTTCAGCCTTTTTATTTTTTAAGGGAACATTATGCATTTATACTTGATACCATTTTAATTAATACTTTTTCTATTTAATCTCCAGCTCTGGTGAAATTATTCATGTAAAAACAGTTATTAATTAAAAGCCCATGTGAAACTGAAGAAAATGTGGAGCCTTATCCTAAATTTGTTTTTTCAAACCTAGAATCAGCAATGTTTTTGTAAATATTGAGCCCTCAGGATTAAGGTAGAGAATATGTGGATAAAGAAAAAAGAAAAGTAGAACAAGCTAAGAGAGTGTGATTTAATGTGATATGGCAGGAAAAAAAACCAAACCAAAACCACCAGCACAAATGGGGGCTCCAAAACCAAATGTTAGTTCCATACTATCATCAAAGCCAAACTGCGGAGGCAAAATAGTTTTCATACTGCCATTACTTTACATCTAGCAAAACATGCAGTACGAAACAACAGTCTTGCATTTAGGCCTAAATCCAAAAATGATACTGAGGCGCCCATATCCAATTGAAATTAATGGTCCATTTAAATCAAAGGGAGGAGGAATCTGAAATCTGATGCAACATTGGGGCTTGAAGCACTATCCATAAAGAGAGGAATCTCTCTCAAGCAATTCAGACACCTAGCTAATGGCATGCTGGCTGATGAGTAACACATTTCCATGTGTCTTTTTCTATATACTCTGTACAGGTAGTGGCACCTTGGGAGCCAGACACCTGAAAATCAGATATAATGATACTTGCTGCATTTAAGTTATTTGTGCATCTTAAATTCCATATGCTCAAGTGAAAAGCACTGAGAATCCTGATTTATTGGTGCCTATGTGCCTTGATGGGACTCACTGTTAGGTTCTCAAAACATTGTGAATATGGTCCTCTATTACAAAAATTCTGTGAACGGGAAGAACCATTACCAAAGAACTGCAGGGATATGGCAATCTTGATGATGAAAATTAATAAAAAATGAATTAGAAAGGAAATTCTCTCAAATGTGCTACTTTCCTGACTGAAAACCAAGTTTGTATCAATGCTTCTAGGCACAGACATAAGGAGCTCTGGAAAAAGGAAAAAAAAAACGAAAAAAGAGATGAAGCATAATAGAGTGTTAAAATTGAAGCATTGCTTCCATACCCATGAGATTGCTTTTTCTTTAAAGTATTTCAATTATCCTGACAATAAAAGAAAGAACAGCTACATTGGTATCATATTATTTCCATAAGCTATCTTCAGTCACTTCTGATCTGACAAATTTCTACATATATTGCACCTAATAAGCTTGTTTTGTTTTTTTGCAACTCCCTTGATGAAGTATAAATCACACCACAATTGTTTCACTGGAGGCTTGCTATGTGCACCATCTTACAGAGCCTGTTGCTAAGACAGAGCATGTGGTGAGGCTCCACCATGGCAACAACTACCAGCCCACGATAGGTTAAAAGCCTCAATTCCTCAATGTTAAAGATCATTGCATCCTAAATACGGATTCTATAATCTGAACAAACAGAAATCCCCTGCTCTTTCTGGTGGTGGTGTAATATCAGCAATTAGCTGCTGAGCCCTAGACTGCATCCCAGAAGATGAGAAGAACAGCTGCTTTGGCTTATTAATGGCCACTGGCTTTATATCATTATGTTTTTAATTTGGGTAGCGTATTGTTCTTAATTCCCCTCCAAGAGACAGAGTAATCTATGAAGATCATCAAGAAAGTTTAGTCATCTTTGTGAGTGCTCCTGAGGAGGTTTTTTTTAACCTCAACAAACCCTACCAGGAGTTTTCTGCAAGGATTCTTCCCAAAGCCGCAGTCTGCAGTCACAGAAAGCTGGTTTTATTAAGATTCAGTCAGTCAGCATTGTACATGTCACACTGTAAGGAGTACTGGGCATATCTCCCAAAACAGATGATTCCCAAAAGAATGATAACAGTGTCCGTATGGAGGCATTATGTCAAAAGACTCTATTATAAATGAGGTAAAACTGATGTCATGTAACAACCAATACACACAGCTAAAGAGATCTGCACAGGCTTATAATTGTTACAAATTCAATTATTTCAGCAAATGTAAATACAAGAGATATAAATATGCTAAACAGTTCAAAATTCTTTGATGAAAGCTAAAAGTAATTTGTGCGCTGTAATAGGCAGTCTTGTTGAATGCAATCTTATGAACTGTAGCAATCTTGACCAGAGTTTAAAGGTATCTAGTCACTGAAATGTTCATTAAGCATTATCTCAAGAGGCAGTTCTGTTTGCTAGAATGATCCTTTTTAATTAGTGAATTACAGAACCACATAAAGAACCTTCAGCTGTCATCGCCTTCTGCTTACACAACATCTTTTCTACTGCCTAAGAACAAAATTGCTTTGTAATTGTATCCTTGCAAATAAGCAAAAAATGTACTCCAGGAAAGCTTTAGCAGTTCCTAAGATGGGCCAAAACAAAGATCAAGAATCAAACACCTTACGGGTTAGTATGACCAAGTTTTCTTTTGCATCTTTCAGAATCTTTTAATGGTAGCTATTTTGTTAAGAAAAACGGCATGACTGTTGATATTATATGATTCATGTGAAGTCAAGGTGGCCTTCACCAAACAGCAATATCACCCACACAGAGCTATGGTTAAAAATCATGCAAAAAACCCCGACCCCTGGAAGATGGAGAAACAGCCACTCCGGCCAGAAATTGTGCAATTCCACCTGATCAAGCACTGAGCATAGATCTGTCCTAATACTCTCAGAACGAGAGTGACATATTCCAGCTAGATTTTTATCATGTCTTGTTTGTGGTTAACTCTTCTTTTGACTTGATTAATCATAGCTCAGTGTCAGAATGATTGTGTCTTGTACTCTTATTGTCAGATGAGGGAGACAAGCTGGGGATATTTTACTGATAATTATCCATTCATCCAATTACTTCTGCCCCTTTAGAAAATGGTACGAAACTGACAAAAAATAGTAGCTTCTAGAAGAATATTACTCCCATCTGTTGGCCATGAAAGAGACTGATCTAAACCTGTGTATAAACCTGTATATAAAATTCTGGCTGTAACAAGATTGTAGGTAGGTATGATGTGTAAAGATCATGAAAGGGTGCACAAGGTTTATAGGATGAGGTTAGGAGTACCAGTTAAATATGCGTAGTTGTTCTGTCAGTCAGTGAGCGTGCAGTAAACAAGGGAACACAAAACTTCCAATATAGCCTTTAGTATAAACAAGTCGGCACTTCTGAAATACTCTTAGCCTGCAGATAAGTAATAGGTGTTTAGCTCAATAGGTTATCTGAATGCAAAAACCCAGCCTGTAATCTTGCCTGCATACTGACTGTA
>VYZW01023011.1:27705-39623 GCA_013401315.1 Balaeniceps rex
AACAGTAATAATAATAATAATAATAATAATAATAATAATAATAATGAAAACAAAAAGAGAGAGAGAAAACAAAACCCAGGAAAAACAAGTGATGCAACTGCTCACCACCTGCCAACCAACGCCCAGCCCATCTCCAAGCAGTGGTCGCTGTCCCCCAGCCAACTGCCCCCAGTTTATATACTGAGCATGACGTCACATGGTATGGAATATCCCTTTGGCCACTCTGGGTCAGCTGTCCTGGCTGTGCCCCCTCCCAGCTTCTTGTGCACCTGGTAGAGCATGGGAAGCTAAAAAAAGTAAGCACTACTTAGCAACAACTACAACATCAGTGTGTTATCAGCATTATTCTCATACTAAATCCAAAACACAGCACTATGCCAGCTACTAGGAGGAAAATTCACTCTATCCCAGCAGAAACTAGGACAGGTTTCAATGGTTTTCCATCTGAAACACAGCATCCTTGATCAGCAAGATGGTCGCCAGTCATGGAAAAACACTCTGAACTGCAGAAAGGAAGTAATCAATGAAGAGATCAGCTGATAAAACTGATCAAAGGGCTCCAGCATTTTAAGAGAAAATAATCTCATCAGCCACGCTGAGGAAAAGGATGGCACGAAAGCCAAAGGCGAAAAAAACAGACCCCAACCAAGCAGTTGTGGGAAAATGGGGACTAGGAAATCATGCACAGAGGATTCTAATGTCCATACAGAAGAGTGGTCAGGAAATCAAGGAAACCAAGTGTATTGGGACTTACTTTTGTTCATATCTATGCATTTATTATTCTACAAAAATCATGTGTTCCTGTTTGCTTCAGCTATCTAAAAAGGTAAGCTTTAAACCCGAAGTATTTGGAAGGCTGGAGATGGGACAGGGATGTCCTGAACCTGTTGAAGTGTTACAGTTCCCAATTCCAAAATCTTAAGGCAGGTGGGACATTAGAAAGTGTGCTGGAGAAGTCAAGAAAATGGTCAATACTGCAGCCCACTTTGACAGCAGTCTCCCAACCCACGTGTGCAACCTAAATACAGCAGCCCAGAAAGTGTACAGGTGTGCAAATTATGGCAGGGATGTATGACAGGAGACTTACACTCCTCAAAAGTGAAAATGTCCTAGAACATACCACAACCTGCACACATTTGAGTGCTCAGTCAAATTGGGATCTTCATTGTCACCACCACCACAGTTTCTATAAGCCATATGGAAAAATAATCACTTTATTAGGAAAGCATCCCCCTCTTTCACCCTGCATAACTGTTTACATACGTGTTCTTTAATCACTACTGTCCTGAGAAGGTTGACATTTCATGCTGGCTCAGAGGACCTGAAGGAAAAGAGATGTGAGCTGCACTGGAGGGCTTCAGGTGGAAAGGCACTCAGGCAGTGCCAGCAGCCCAGATGCTACCTCTTGCTGTCTCCAGGAAAAGGCACCAGGATGCCGGGAGTCTTCGGCAGTTTGGGCACTCAGGATTTCCAGGATCCCATCTCCATCCAGCAAAAAGCCAGGAGGCTCCAGTCAGTGTGTTTGGCTCTGTGAGCTCCTCTGGCTCTACAGTACCAGCACACAACCTGACTCATGCCTCTAGATGCAGTGGCTATGTCTGTACTGTGAATTAAACAGTCTGGGGCTATTCTCTGCCCTCAGGGCATAATCCAGGTCTACATGCTTACACTCCCTCCAATCCCCCTTTTCCTCAAAAGAGAGTGGTCTTGTCCATAAACCGTATTGGGAACAGTGTCTAGAACATGTTAATTCACCAAACAATACCTGCGATAGATGCTGCATGGGCCAAAACCATGCCAGGGAGCCTGCTAACAGCATGTTAAACCCTTAGCCTGTGCTTGAGTCCATATCTTGCCCAATCACACTAATACAACCAGTGTTTCTGGAGTTTCTGGCACAAATCAGATGGTTCAGAGGGATAGGGTCCAAGGTTTAGGCTTAGCATCCTATCAGTGTGTCCAGCAGACCTGGAAGCACAATATCCCAGGCAACCGTGTCAATTTCTGACTTTGCTTACAGACTTCCCGGTCCACTCCATTATCCAATTGCCTGTGATCTAGCAAACACAAAAAACAATTTTGGATAAGGTCCAGTCGCCCATCAGCAGGTGCTTTGTGACTGGATCAAGGCTTCTTGACTCCAAGTTTCTATGGACGATTCTCTATGCAGCCATTTGTCCCAATTATGATTAGGACTTCCACTGCATCAGAAATCAGAATGCGTACAATGCAGGGAGTGAGCTCCGGTCCTGGCGTTGTACCTCTGTGCTCTCTAACCATCTACATGTTGAATGAGAGAAGGCCAGGCTGAAACAGTTTTCATTGCTCCATTTCAACAAACGCTTTTCATAATTTAAAGCCTCTGGACTGCTTAGTAGAATTGGACAGCAAAAAAGGCAGAAAGATATACAAATACAATAATCAAGCATAACCTTTGATCTAGGTTGATCTGATAAAGCCCTGGCACAGGGCCTTCAAAAACAACTCAACATAGCACTCTGGAAGGATTATGCTGAACAAGTGATAAAAGCACAGGCTTTGTGTTCATTGGCACTTTACAGACACTGACCCACTCACGTTCTGATTTCAGACACAAACATTGACTTTTTGCCTTACAGATGAATTCCAGTGGTCATTTTCCTATCTCCCATCATGCAATTATACATCTGCTTACATTATTTATGGTGTGATATCTTTCTCTCCCCACACTGTTCTCCAGATGATCCATCAGATTGTACTGAGGCTTTACAAGCAGAAAACACGTGGAAGCAGGACTTCCTACTTGTCGAGTCAAAACTACTCCATTCAGAGTTTGTGTACAAGGGCCACATGCCAGTCCCCCTGGACATTGCTCAGCTGGAGCAAACAGACCCACTATAAAAACAAGGAGCAGAAGTTCTTTGCAGGCTAAACAAGATTGTTGCTCATAATTCAGTCCTTGGCTTTATCCAGGTCTCCCACATTTGGCTTCTGACAATTTAGCAGAAAATATGCCATGGTTTGCTGGCTGAAAAATGTTTTAAGGGCAAGAAAGTCCTGCCTCTTTTTTTTTGTATCCAGGGCGGGGGGCGAAAGGGAAAAAAAAAAAAAGCCTAACCCTTTCTCGGAGGCAATTACTGTCACCAACCCATGCTTGCTTTTATGATGTTGTCCAACTTCTGCTTAAGGAAAATATGTGTCTACACAATATCCTTCCAGTTAGTGCCTTGTATAGTCAACAATGCTTTTATCATGTATTTGTGCTGTAGGGAGCACAGTAACACACCATGAAAACCTTTGGTTTCAGACCGACAGGGAATGAATGCACCACAAAGACCAACAAAATCCTCTGGATAATAAAAAGCGCATTAACTGCTGCATAGGCTGAGCCCTCGTCAGTGGACAGGGAACGCCGAGTGCTGTTGTGAATGACTGTTCCCAGGGTAGCACATGTATCTCAAGGCCATAGTCTATACATTCTGAAGTTTATCGTAGGTTTCTGAGTCCATACTGGGTGCTCCTCCCAAAGACAGCGTAGGCTGTCCTGTTGACTGGTGGCACCAAAGCCTAGTTTGAGGCATGGATGCTGACCTCTCCGGGCTCCTTCTGTAGTAACAGAGACACATAGGCTTCTCTAAGAGAATCATTCCAGTAGGGAGCCTAACTCTGATTCTTTAATGAGTGCCTCAGAGTACCCAGGTACCTGAGAGTCCTCTGCCCACTACCTTCTATTGGAGACTTTGGCAAAGAGATGTCTGTGCTGTCCACACAGTACCAGAGTATGCATCTGCCAGAGAATCTGGTCTTGCTATACACCACCTCCTGTATCCATCATCAGACCTTCAGCATACCCTGCACTGGTGTCTTTAGGTGTAGCATCAGCTGTCTTAAGACTTTTGTGAATATCATTTTTTAAACCACTGAGTTTGTCCTCTGCATAGGCAGATTTTTAGCTGATCCTTCCTCAATCACTTTACAGGAACAATGGTATACCTGTAATCGCACAGTTTAGAGCCACTGCCCTTATGAAAGTATGCTTCAGCCTTGTTGATCTATCTAGGGCCATGTAAGGAATGCCCTGCCACTCTTTCCTGCTGTCCCAACAAAAGATTAGACAAAGTTTGGCTTTTCTCGACTTACAGAGATCTGAACAGTGCAGGCCTTGGTGATGACCTTCCTACCAAAATCTATCCAACCACTCCTGGCAGAAAAAGGTGCCTTAACATCTCTTCTAGAAGAGAAAGGAACTTCACAGAAGGTTTCAGAGGGAGAAAGAAGCCTCAGGAGGGAAAGGTGAAAGCTGATGGGAAAGACAGATGTGATTACAGGGGGCAGGGGCTGAAAAATATGGGCTATTGCCACATCACATCATCATAACTAAAACTTCCTCATGCTAGCTTATAGGACCAGTTCTTCTGCCTTCCTACTCATGCTGTATTAACTCTGGTCAATACAAGAGAAAATATCATTGCCCTCAAGGCCTGTACTTAGAAGCTTCCCAACCACCTTTCCTCAGCCAGAGGAAAGGACCACCTTTCTGGTCCTCAAACTGACCAGAAAAGGGTCTGACCTAACTACAGGGGTCACAAAAGAAAGCCAGATTGACAGTTGTCATGAAAATAAAAAGCAGATATAGAAATCAATGAGGATTATCATCTCAAAGAGCAAATGTTCCTCAGAGATCACCTGTGGCCATCACATGCTGTGGTAGCAGCGAGAAATCACTTAAAAATCATTCCCTTTTTCAACGATGCAGAGTTTTCCCCAGCTCAGACTCTTTGAAGCAAGTCACTTACACAACAGCATCGCTGTGTTTTCTATGCTATTTTCTGCCAGATCAGGCCCTGCTGTCTGCAGCGAAAGGCTTCTTCCTGTTTACTGTTTGTCAACACTTTACTGAGCTGTGATACGGTTACTTCTGCCAGTAGCCCAGGTGCAGCACCGCAGACTTTATGATTGGATTTTATGCTCCTATTAACAGAGAGCAAACAGACACATGGATAATTCATTGCCAACAATTTTACAAGGTTAAGCTTCAGTTACATGCCATACTCTGCTTTATTATCTGCTACTCAGGTAGGACAACAAGAAATAGTACGCAATAAAAAAGAAAAGTAGCAGTTAACGTCTATATCCTCTTTTAAGTCAAATTTTGATTTTAGGTTCCTTGCAAACGTTAAGCCACCTTCCAGATAAGGATAAGCTAACACTCCTGCTCTGTTCTTCAGAGTAACAGATATCCCCTGGCATGAAGTACTGACCGACTCTGGAAAACGACCTTTTCTGCTCTCATCTTTTTCCTGACCACTCCCTAAAACCAACGGTAGGATGACCCCGAGTCTCAGGTGAAATGGCAGGACGTGCAAGGACATCTGCTGGTTTTAGTCTAGATTCCTCAGGTAAGATACAGCTCCATCTATTTTTATACATTATAACTACCTCAGTAACCTACTTCGAATTTCTAAAGGATTTGAAAGATGCTGAAAAATTTTGAAGGCAATGCTGCTACATCTTTGTTTGTACTCTACCCAAGCTAGTCAGGAGCATCGCCACATCTACAATTACACTGCCATTAGAAGATAGAGATATAACTAGTATATCTTGTATGTTAGGTAAAGTAGGTAGACATAGTCAACTAACAGTTTTTTCATTGGATACATAACCCACAAATTTATTTTGTTACTAAATACCGCCCAGACATAGACACTTACATTCAATTCACTTAGAAACTATCTTTGAAATCTTTCAGATGCAAAGATGTGACATGGCATCTAGTAAAATTATTCAGATTATTTCCTTTTGAATTCCCAGCACCAAGGAAATAAATTACTTTATTAGCCAGATGTTGAAAGATAGGTTTTTAGAGAGAACTGACAAGGAAACTCCAGAAACATAAACGGGCTTGATTATATGCAGTTCGTTAAAAATTCTGTATTCCTAAAACAATGTAAATACCATGCATTCTCCCTGTCCTACCAAAATCAATGTCAGTAAAACAACCAGTGATTTTCTGTGGATACACAAATGGTATCCTTCAAACTGAGAGGATGGAGTTCAGTTTGTTCCACAACAGTTCAGGAAGCTAATGGCTATCAGGGGAAAAAAAAAAAAAAAACAAAACCAAACCAAAGCACAGAAAGCCATCTCGTAGAGATGTGACCAGAGTCAGTCAACATAAAACTGCAAAGGAAAATGGGTTTGCAAGCAGTTTGACTAGCTGACCATCACTTGGGAAACTTATATTTGAAATCCAAAGAAATATAACTAGTGGGGAGAAATGACATTATTAATCAGATTGTGTTTCCATGTTCATATGGAAGAAGTCTGCTCACAATCCTAAAAAGCTGATCAGATGACTGATGTACTCATTCCTCAGCTGAATTGTTCCATGACATAAATTTGGTTGATCAGACTTCTTATTTATTCACATGAAACAGAAACTTTTTTGCCCTGTAATTCTGAATGACATTTCATGGGACATGAACTCAAATTAACTGTGAGGAGGAAGGGGCTTAGTCAGGGTCTGACCAGCTTAAGGAGAGATGCAGGTCCATGAGCGTTCTGGAGCGTCGGGGACACGAACCCATCCCACAGATCTAGTGATGGGCAAGTCAAGAATTAGGGTTTTTTATTTCTATCAGAAAGTTCATTCAAGTCTATCTTATTAAATACTCTACTTGATAAATATAATCTATTTTGATGATTTCCAAAATCTTGAGGCGGTCTTCTTTATGGACCAAAGGAAAAACAAAACCAGGCAATGTCCAAAATTGCTAGAAAAGAGCAGAACTAACAGAGGGCCAGACCAAGCGGTTCTCAGGAACAGAGAAACTAGCTTCTGCAAGGAAGAGATTTTTATTTTGTGATGATTTTCTTCCTTCATTGATGATTTACCTGCTTCCAAGGGGCAGCTTTCTGTGATTGCTGCCTGTTTATGGTGTATGTTTCCTATCGCTCCTCCTCACTAGAGGCCAGAGTCTCTGATAGTCCTCTCTGAGTGAAGGGCTCCTCCATTTTAATCATCATGGGAGTGAGTATCTGAGGGGAGAATTTCTCTAGAGACTTGCAGCTTCCAGATTTTGAAGAGTACAACCATGACAGCAACTGCAGTGACAATGAAGAGTTTATATATCTTAAGGCCACATCAGGACCATCGATTGCTTCCTCAAACATGTTACAAGCGAATTTTCCTTGATCAAGGAAATTCAACACATCCGTACATTGCTATCCATACATTGCTAGGAGAAACATGGTCATGATCATTAACTCTACTGGGTTAATTGCACCTCTGTAACAGTCATCATGGTTTGCAATTTTAAAACAGTCCAGATCAAGAGTGCTCCAAGTCTGATCACTTCTGCTTGTCTCAGGAAGGCTTCCTTTGATGCTTGCTACATACCTAGAGTTGGGGGCGAGGGGATGAAGGGGGAGTGTTCAATTTGCTACAGTTAGTAAGCAAAATATAGATGTGGATATGTTCTTTAAAAAAAAAAAAAATAGGATGCTAGCTAGTTCACTAGTTTTCTCAGATAAATACAGATTATGCCATCCGAAACATGGAAATTCCAGCAAATTTTGTCTGGCATGGATAGTCTTTCCAGCAGTAAGGGCTGAAAAATAGGTAAAAGTTTCAGACTATTTCGACATCTACTAACAGTGATTTGGCCATTATATTTATCAAATGCTAGAGTAAAAGGTTATCATCAGCAGATGAAGAACTGGCAGAATGAGGGAGAAATGGCAGCAAGGAAGACCTCTGCTATTTCTCATTGGATTTGTTTCTCACCACATAGTTGTTGTTCAGACCCTTAGGACTGGAAAACAATAATTAATCCTTCAAAGGATTTTAATCCCAGGCCCGAGGTGACAATTACAGAGAATCTTCAAGGCTGAGTAAGATTTTTAGTGACATTTATAGCAAAAGCCTGGAAAAAAAAAAGGAGCTAATGCTTCCTGATTAGACAGAAATGCACCCAGGCTTTCATTATTAACACAATCTCAACCTTGGGTATTGTGGAATCGGTTCCAAGTATCCAGCTGGACATGGTGGACAGTACCACAGACCAATGAATGTACAGGGGTTTGAGCTGTATTGTGCTCTTCAGGAAAGTTGGAGGATGTGTCAGTTTTCACCACCCCTTTTCACTTAATTCCTCTGAAGATGATGTGAATTTCTAATATTTGGTGGGATATTGTCACTTTGAGAAGGTAGCTGCTCCTTTGAGTAGTAGTTAATGAGCACTGAGGGCAGCACCAGCACAGGTGCACAAGGAATACGCCTGAAGGATTTTGAGAGCAAGCCAACTCTACACCTGACCCTCACAGATCTGAAGCAGGGTCTCAAACACCTGCTGTATGAGATCAACGTGCATCCTTAGTCTTCTCAATTTAAACCATTAATTTTTTGTTTCTGACGATCACCTAAACAAAAACTAAAATACATCTTTCATTGAAGGCCATGGTTACCTCCAGAAAGTATAAAGCTGGGCAGGAAGTCTCTATCAGTAACTGCAACCCCTGTACTGACTACATAAAACAAAGGGTGTGCACTGGGAGAACACCTCAATAAAAGCACTCCAGAAACTCTATGAAGTCCATAGCTAGCTCTTAAGCTACTGTATACAGTAAGATAAGAAGTATTTACAAACAAAGTTAGTCAAGTGCAAAAGATCACATGCTCACAGCTCTGTCTCAGCCAGGGATGGTAGGAAAGAACCTAGATTGCTGGCCTGGCTCCATGCTTTTTGCCCTTGACTAAAGGAGCGTGAAGGCAATTCATCAGGGCCAGGTACAGCTGATTAGACAAAAGTGGTGGAAGCACACAGATTTAAGGTACACCAGGAACATGGCAGAATCACAGAACGGTCGAGGCTGGAAAGGGGCCTCTGGACGTCATCTGGTCCAAACCCCTGCTCAAGCAGGGTCACCTAGAGCTGGTTGCCCAGGACCATGTCCAGACAGCTTTTGAATGTCTTCAAGGGTGGAGACTCCACCACCTCTCTAGCCAACCTGTGCCAGTGCTCGGTCACTTTCACAGTAAAAAAGTATTTCCTGATACTCAGCCGAAACCTCCTGTTTCAGTTTGTGCCCATTGCTTCTAGTCCTGTCACTGGGCACCACTAAGAAGAGCTTGGGTCCATCCTCTTTACACCCTCCTTTTGTACACATTGATAAGAGCTTCCCCCAAGCCTTCTTCAGGCTGAAGAGTCCCAGCTCTCACAGCCTTTCCTTATATGTGAGGTGCTCCAGTCCCTTAATTATCTTTGTGGGTCAGTGGACTCTCTCCAGTAGCTCCGTACCTCTCTTGTACTGGGGATCCAGACCTGGGCACATCATTCCAGGCGTGGCCTCATCAGTACTGAGGAGGATGATCATCTCCCTCAACCTGCTGGCAAGGCTCTTCCTAATGGAGTACAGGAGGCTGTTGGCTGCCTTTGCCACAGGGGAACATTGTTGGCTCATGTTCAACTTGGTGTCCACCAGGACCCCCAGGTCCTTTTCTACAAAGCTGCTTTCCAGCCTGTACTGGTACCTAGGGTTATTTCTCCCCTGATGCAGGACTTTGCACTTCCCTTTGTTGAACTTCACAAGATTCCTGTCAGCCCATTTCTCCAGCCTGTTGTGGTCTGTCTGGATGGCAGCATGACCCTCTGCAATATCAGTCACTCCTCGCAGTTCTGTGCCATCAGCAAACGTGCTGTGGGTACACCCTGCCCCATCATCCAGATCATTAATGAAGATGTTAAACAGAACTGGACCCAGTATTGACCTCTGGGCTACACCACTAGTGACTAGTGACCTCCAATTAGACTTTGTACCACTGATCGCCACCCTCTGGACCCAGCTGTTGAGCCAGTTTTCAGTCTACCTCAGTCTGCTCATCCAGTCCACGCTTCATCAGCTTTCCTATGAGGATGGCATACCACTTCCCATGACTATTGCCCATGGAAGAACACTGCATCTTCCCTCCACATACTCCTGCGAGTCTAGCTTCCTTACAGAGACCTAACTTGGTATGAGAGTGACAACATCACAGTGGCTGTTAAGTGGGTTGTCAGATATGAGAAATTGGTTATGAAATCTTTAATATCAAATACCAGCATTGACTTATGCTTGTAAGTACTGCTCAGGTTCTGATGCACAGCTCTAACGTCTCTTGTAGTCTCAATATAAATCAGTACTCAAAAAAATAAAGGTAGCAGGCTATTAATTGTCAGCATGGATGGAAAGGAAGAAGCATGTTTTAATTGGGTAAAAAGTCCTATTCTTTATGTGATTACATTTTTTGCATCTTTGCAGTTTTGTATAACCCAACCAGGAAAAACTGTCAATAAATTAATGAGTTAAGCCAAGGCTTTCTTTTCCTTTCCTTCACTCCTCATGCAAGGCTTGTAATCTGGACAGAAAAGATAAAAAAGCTTGTCCCTGTCTTCACAGCATGTCCTAGAAGTATGAAAAGGGTAAGATAAAGCAGCTCAAGAATCTACCATCAAAGCACAGCATGCAATTCATATGGGAATAGCATTAACTCAGCACTACGAGCAGAAATAAAAACCAACTAGATACAATTACATGACCAATGACTGCAATTCAAAAGCCTGGATGCTGCTGCAAAACAACTTGCTAGATGTGGAGGCCAACAGCTAGGAGTTAAAGCATCTTACTGACATCTGATGTGGGCTTAAGAACTCGAGCTTGTAAGACAGACAGAGACAGGACAAGGGGCAACGGTTTTAAACTGAAAGAGGGTAGGTTTAGACTGGAAGAAATGTTTTACAATGAGGGTGGTGAGACACTGGAACAGGTTGCCCAGAGAAGCTGTGGATGCCCCATCATTGGGAGTGTTCAAGGTCAGGCTGGACGGGGCTTTGAACAACCTGATCTAGTGAAAGACATCCCTGCCCACAGGGACATCAGTCTACTCAGTTAACTAGGGATTTGCATCAGATCAGAGCCCATCCCCTTTCTGCATCCACAGATACCAATGCCAATGTTCAGAGCCAATAAACCCATGACACAGTTATCCAGAACGACTGTATTCAACACCAGTGCAGCCATCTCCACATCTCCCAAGACTAGCCCAGTGTTTCAGAACAGCACTAGTTGTATAAACGCTAGCGCTGGAAATCCTGTTCATTGGTGGGTCAGCTTTCATAGTTGAAGGCTGCTTAGCTTTGAGACACTGATCAGTTGAGAGCTGGGAGAAAAATCCCTTCTTTTCTGAATCCCAGAGAAAAGTAAGGGCTCACAAGCAGCCTCAAGCTCAGAGCAAAGCCAGTCATTCAGAGGGACCTGAAAAAAGCAAAACAGAGAAGAGGTGGAGATAACTCAACATCTGACAATGCTTCGCTCTAAGAAAAACTGAAGAGTGGAATCGAAGCTATGAGGAATCTTAGAATGTACACTGCTAAAAAAAAGCCATCATGAAAGATGTCTGAAGTTAAGGAGTAGATGCTCCCTACATTCTTTACAAGAAGGTAACTCCTCGTGGGATCTTTCTGTTTCTTCATTTGACTTACTCACTGTTCCCTTTCTCTTTTCCCCTCACAAAAGTTTAAGAAACTTGCAGATGACTTGGAGAATCACCTAAGGGAAACGGACATCACAGGGTTCTGCTTCACAGTAGTGAAGGCAGTAAGAACAGTCTGAGGCTTTTCTCATTTCTACACTTTGGATAACAGGAGGCACAAGGGCCCCCAAACACAAGAAGCATGACAAAAGTGAAACTAATATAACTCAATGAAAACAAGTTATTTCTAGAAGCACAGAAAAGAAGAGTTTGTAAGTCACAGTGTGAGAACTGTTTTGTCTCATTTACAGATGGTCAAGTAGGCCCCCAGGCAGCAACCTCTAACTGTAAGAAGGTAAGAGTGCCAGCTGTCCCCCATGTTTAGGAGAACACCAAGACTTACAGGAGGTAGCAGGGCAGCTGGCAACAG
>VYZW01023017.1:0-119291 GCA_013401315.1 Balaeniceps rex
GCCCGCTGCCGCGGGCGTTCTGCTGGGCCGGAGGAGAAACTCCTGAATCCTCTGTGATCGTGTAAGGTCCTCTGAATGCAAAGGTACCAGCACACCCTCCTCTCGCCCAGGGAGTAGGACGAGCATCGATAGCAATTCCTGCGGGAAGGACAAAAGTGCTTGAGCTGCAGAAGATGTCGCTGAGGCGAGAGCTCGCCGAGCTTTTCCAGCAGAAACCGGGCCAGTAAATAGCAGCAAAGGTAGCCACAGCTGCCACAGCCTCCACAGCGGTTTGTGTGGAAGACGCTTTCACACAGCAGCCTTCCCCTCTGCTCAGCACCGATGAGGCCACCCTCTGCCTCTTCGCTCGTGCTGAGCGTGTGTCACGGTCAGACCGTCTGCCACTATCTACCGCTTGAAGGAGTAAGGCTCCGAGTCCAAGGCACAACGTAAGGTTTATTAGGATAAGGCACATATTAAGTAGATAACAATTACACCACTCTGCGGGTGGGGACGATTCTGCTTCTATTCCAAATTCCTTATAATCTACCTAATAGGTATCACTCAATTCCCAGAAAAGCATCCTTACCTGGCATCCCAGCAGGGGAAATACTGCTGGCAGGCAGGGGACGTCAGGGGAAATGCTACTGAGAGGCAGGGGGCTGCCGGGGAGATGCTGCCAGCAGCGAGGGGGGAAATGCCACCATCAGGCAGGCATTGGCAGGGGAAATGCCTCCAGAAGGTAGGGGCCGGCAGTGGAAATGACGTCTGCAAGCACCAGCAGTTTTATACACCAGACCCATGTTTAGCCAGATCTTTCTGTCACTTACTGAAGTTTTTTCTGGTCTGAAGGCTTATTCTCGGCTCCTGCCACTAAGGGGGAGTGTTGCCATGCAGCAGAGCTGGCGGTCGGACAGGAGGTGGTGAAACAGCTGAGTCCCCTTCCCTCCTTGCAGCCGCTTCTTCCAGGAGCAGTGGGAGAGGCAGAAGCGGAGGACTCACCACAGCATCACCCAGGGAAGCGCAAATACCATCTTCTTTGATATCAAATTGGGGAGTGACCCAAATTTCAGACCCATCTTGACCAATAAGGGCAAGTATCATCCTTCCCTTGCAACCAGATGTGTTTGAAAACATGGACCAAGAGAGACTGGTTGACCCAGGAAACACTTTGAGGCCCAAGGAGGACAGATGCTGATGAAGAGCATGATGAGAATGCAGGCTGGTGGATGAACACTTGGCAGTCTGGTGAAACGGGCTTTCCTGCTACAGGAACAAGTGGATCATGAAGAGAAGAGATGCTCCAAGGCCTGCTGTGGAAGTGGTCCCTCCCTACCTGGAGAAGAGGAAAAAATGGGGCTTAGTGACTTGTTAGGGTAGGGCAGTTCAGGATCTCTGCTTTTGGCCACTCTCATAAGGTCTGATGCTCATACGTGTTCAAGCTGACCTCAAGGTTATTCCCCCGCCCTGCGAGATACAATAGATATGTATACGTAATTCAACCCTTTACCTTGTTATGACCCCAGTCCCTTTGCCTATGAAATGCAGATAACCCCATTAATCTATTTTTTTTACCTCTCCCTGCAAAGGGTATTGGGATCTACAGGTGCCAAACATGCTTGTTTATGGCTTGCTGGGGTTAGAGTTGTGAGTTTTCTTTAAAAATATGTTCTCTTTTCAGTTTCTTATTTCATTTCAAATGTCATCCTTTTTCTCTTCTTCTTCCAGGGCCACCCAGGGATTTTATTCACAGAATTGGAATGAGCTGCAAAAGGGATAAAGATCATTCATGGGAACCTTGGAAGAATTGTCTGAGCTCTATGAAATGAAGATTAAAAATAAAACAGGTAGGAGAAGCATAGGCTCCAGCATGGACATCTTATAAACACTTGTCCGTGAAATCGAGAGCTCTTCCCACCGCGCCAGGTGGTCTGTGCGGGAAGGAGCTGCCGTATCCATCTCACAAGTGGGTAAATGGGACCAGACCCCGAAGGCAGGAAAATACAGCAGGTTAGAACATGTGCCAGCTCTTTGTGAAACGTTTCTGCTGCTTCCTCCCTGTGTAAACTGGACAGGTGAGCTCTGCCGTGGGTTATTTCAAAACTGGCATGTGTGAGCGGTGGCACTGGCGGAAATGTCCAGCTCCTAGGGAAGGTGAGGCGAGGAGGAGGAGGGAGAAATAGCCATAATCCCGTGCTGCCTTCAAGCACAATCTTCTGGTGCTTTTGATGCTGGTATAAAACGAAGGGCTATGATGATCGCTGCTGCCCTGCATGAATGAGAGACCTCAGCAGTGGTTGGGTTTCTGTGTTGGGTTTTGCCCTGGGGCTGCTGGTGTTTATGGGTAGGCTGGTTGTATCTAGCTTGCTTTTGGGTCTGAGCACCCAGAGGCTTTGTAACAGTTGTGAGCTGATGAACAGACCTGGCAGGGCTCCAGCTCAAACTCCCCCTTCACACCAACTGGGAACCTGCTGGGTTATGGGCCAAAGACCTGGGTCTGATTGCTTCCAAACCTTGTCCTGGGCTGGTGTTCATGGCGCTCGTTTCTTCACATCACACCAACAATATTCTTAGAAAACACATTCCTCCAGACTGATATTACCACTATTTTCCAGATCAAACCCAGCCAGACCCCATGCCACCCACACTTCTGCATGCAAACCCCCTCTCCTGTGGCAGAGCGGCAGTGACTGCCCAGGAGTCCTCAGCACTCCATCCTGTCCCCATAGGCTTATTTAGTAAACTGCTCCTGCTCCAGCACTGTTTACCTTGAGCTTAAGCCAAAGAAAGGGGTTTGTGGAAGGTGTGAGGTTAGTTGGCGAGGGCACACACCTGTTTATGTACAAGGATTTTTCTTTGAAAGTTGATGAAGGAGAGAGTCCTGTAGCTCAGCACCTCCCATCCAGCAGCAGGGAGCTCCTCCAGCCCCAGGGGTCTTGCTTGTTGGGGCTCAGTGGCAGCCCCAGCTGGTCTGCTGAGGGTCTGGGGCTCTCCCTGTGCGCTCTGCCTCTCCCAGACCGTAAAGCAGTGGCTGAATGATGTTTGTTCTGCTTTGGAAACTGAATCTCCCCCTGCCATGCACACACAGGCACAGATCTCCACAAAAAATGGCAGGACCTGCAATTCGGCACAGATGTGATGCATCTGAGTGGGAAGACAGCAGCAGCTCCTGTGTGTTTGCACTAGATAGGCAGGAGAGGCAGCCAGAGATCAGAGCATTGCCCAGGCACAGGTTTGGGAGCTCGGATAACCCCAGTGCAGATGTTCAGGGCACAGTTCCTGGCCATAGTTGGGAGAGATGGCCAGTCCCTGTGGCTCCAGTCACGGAGCAGCATCATGCAGATGGCAAGGGACTGATCTGACCCAAAAACGCTTTGGTTGGCTTCAGCAGACCTCCAGCCACTGTGCCAGGGGGTGAGGCTCAGGGCAGCCCCCGTGATGGAGCTCCATGATGTGGTACGCAGCAGGTTGGGCTGGCACGAGCCGGGGTGGTGACTCCCTTGCTGTGGGAGGTGGAAGACCAGGGATGGTGATGTGGCTGAGGGTGCTACACTCTGCTGGAACCTGCTGGGTTTTGCAGGGCCCCACTTTGGCTGGTGGCAGTGGGGTGAGCTCCCTGGAGAGACTTCGTACCTGTGGATGACTCTCGAGCCCCTCTGTGTCTTCGATACCTGGCTTGGTCATGTACGGCTCTTGGCCATGCAGTGATTTGGGAATGTTGCTGGCATTTCAGGAAGGGAGGTGCTAAGGAAATCTCTCTAAGGACTACCTTTGTCTTTCCCAAACCCTTCTGAGTGCATCACACAGAGCCTTTCTGGTGGCCCAGTGAATCCAAGAGCAGCTTTGTGTTGGTGCCTTCCCGTGAGTTACCCAGACAGTGTGAGCCATGTTACACATTGATACCCTACATCCTCTACCAAAAGCTCTTTTGTGCTGATGGACCTTATTTAAAAGTCAGGCAATTATGCACAAGCACAGCAGTCCTGACACCAACACCTCAGATCAGCTGAGCTTCCCCATGAACTGGTTCTGTGCGTGTGTGGCAGATACTCCATCCAGCCTACCTCCCCCTTCTGCCAGCTCCCATCAGTCGAGCACGGAGCTGCTGAGCACCTCTAGCTTGCGTGTCTCTGGCAGGTACCTCTCATCAGTCCATTCCTTGGGGCTTTCTGAGACCAGGGCTGTGCTCTGGCAGTGGCGTGCTGTGGGAAAGCTTCCTTTGCCCAGGTAGATTTGTCTGTCACACACGGCTGGTGGGTCTGAAAGGCAATCGGTTGCTCTACGTATTATTTACTGCCTTTCAGATGAAGTAGGTCACCAATCCATCACGGATTTATTTGGTGTGATGCACAGAAGAAGTCAGTGAGATCCTATTTCTCCCTATCCTCCTCCTCCCCACCCACAAGTGATAGGAGGGAGGACTGTGAAATCCCGAGGAGAAGGGCCTGATCTGGCGCCACGCTGGCTCTTGGTCTGCCCGAGCAGAGGCTGTGACCCCAGGGAGGATGCCTTGTGCCAGGGCAGCTGGCTAATCGACCGCCCATGTGCTGATTTTGCTTTGCCTTGAGATGTTGGTCTGCAAATGTCAGTGGCCTGGGAGATGCTATCTGGGTGCTCTCTTGGGTTGTCCCCAGGCAATTTGCCCTGGTTTTGCATCAGAGGCAGGGGATTCACACATGGTATTTGTGTTAGAAAAGGCACGCTTAAGCATAAAGTGTTTGTGTTATTCTGTCTGTTGTTTTTTCTGGGGGGTAAGTGACTTGGAGAAGTGTCTTTCAAGATAAAGTGAAGGGAGATGAACTTTTTTCTGCTTGATAAAAAGCCATGCTGTGTCTGTTGTGGGTGTTTTGGAGTATTCTGTGGCTGGCTGGAGACCTGCTAAATTTCCTCTGTTATCAGGAACAACCCACAATGAAATATGAAACTTTCTCCATCTCTCTCCCTTATCTTGTTTAAGATTCTAGTTGGGGGCTTTACCGGTGCCCATCTGGCTCTGGGCTGGCTGCTTTCCCGTCCTGCCCCTGTGCCATGTCACTGGGACAAGGGTGATGCCAGGACATCGGAATGACTTTCGGAGGTGGAGATGACCGGGAGCCAGGTCAATGTGGGAAGCTGGTGAGAACATAGCAGAATAACTCAGTAAGGACAAAGAGCTCCAACTCTGCATCAGCCAGCAAAGGCGAGGAAGGCAAAGCCACTGTTTCTTAGGATAAGTGGAGTCCTGGTCCTCCTCTTGAAAAAGAAAAAAAAAGCCATTTTGGGTGTTACTGATAAGGAATCAGCTAAATCCCTCCTTTCTGTGTCCCCATCTCTGCAAAAGATCATTCAGCTGTTCAGCTAAGGCTTAGCACACAGGGCTTTTGAAAGCATCTTGGTGCAAGTGCTTGGAAAATGCTATCATTTAAATCCATAATAGCTCTGTTAGGAAACATGCCCCAGGCACTGCACATCAGCTCTTGGCGTCACAGAGTATATGCCTGGTAATGCTTTGTATCACACAAGCCGTAAATAATGTGAATCAAACGCAACATCAGCCTCCCGGGGCTCATAGGTAACCTCAGACCATGGGCCAAAAAGTGGTCCAATGCGCCCACGTGGGCTCCCAGCAAAGGCTGGGGCTGTGTGACAGACCCTGGTGTTCTCGCAGGCAGGAGACCCTCCCCGATGAGCTTTACTAGGACATCTGCCTGCTGCCGGTGGGTCTGCTTGGCCTGCTCCCCACTGGAGCTTCTCTGTTTGGTGGTGGGAGAGGCAAAGCGAAGTGGAAAGGGATCAGTGCATCTTTTTCTTGGAAAGAAGTAATACAGTTTCTGGAAGCAAACCTGGGAGTAAACAGCTGTGTGCCATCGACTGTGTGATGCTCGGACAGCCGTCCGTAGCAGCAGATGTGAGTAAACCCTGCTTAGCCTGGGGTTTTGGTGGCAGTATCGAGGTTAGAGGAAGGTCTGTTAGATCCTCCACTGATGTCTCCCACTGTTCTTCTGATAAAATATGGAATTGGGAGATTTTGAAAGCACTGTTGCAGTTACTGAAATGTTTTTACATCACTTAGTGCTTGCTTCTGCCCACACATACTTCTGAATAATCATAAGTTTCTGCTATAATTATGTTTATTACACACTTGCTATGGTGACACAGTATCCTGCGCAGTGGCTGAGACTGCAGCCAAGGTGGAATTCTGCTCTGGGTGAGCAGCTGATTCCTGGGGTGCTGCCGGGGCATGGGAAGGGAATCCTTTGGTAGTCTTTCTGTCATGCTCCCCCTGCCCAAGACAGTGTCACAGCAGGTTGCACAGAAATTAATAATGTGACCATCTTTTTTGTGTATTTTGGTACCAGCAAGCTAATTAATAATGATGGGTCAACAGTTTTTAGGCTTTTAGGATTAACACCAGGTTTAGAAGAGGATCACATGCATGTCTGAGCTGCAGTGTGCAGATGTAGGCAGATAGGTTGCAGTAAATGATATATGACCCCATTTTGAAGGTTTTTTTTAAAAAAATTTTTATTTCTTGGATATGAAGGTTACAGACTTTATCCTCTTCTTTCCCACCTGCCCCAACTTGCTTAATCCCTCTTATTTATTTAGGACAAAACAAAGACTTTTGCTTTATCAGGTAAATGATGTTTTTGGGGTGAGAGGACCTCTAAACTTCACATTATTTTAAGAATTGCCTTCTTGATGCATTGCAGGGGCAAATTGGCAGCTGAGGCGTTGGTGGCATCTCATGTCCCAACAGGGGGTTGCTGAGACTCAGAGATCAGCGGAGCTCTACGTGTGAGGTGTAGTTCAGGAAACCCACGATGTCCTGGTGGCTTCGTCATGGGGCAGGTCCTGGGTTGGACAAGCTGTGGCCTCTGCTGTGGTGCAAGTCTTCACACTTCAGCTTCAAAACTCCACCATTTGGTGTTAGATGCTTTCTAAAGGCTTTCATTTCTACAGATGTGACGTTGCTAGGAAAAAAAAGTCTGCCCTGAACTCCCTCCTTTCTAGGGGTGCTTATCTGCCTTTTCAGGTCTGCTCTTGTCAGAAGGCAAAGTGAGCAGAGGGTTGGGGACTGCTGACGTGCCGGTTTGCAAGCGCAGCTGTGATACTCTGTGGGTACTGGCCCATCCTGAGCTCTGGGTCCTGTCATGGTTGTACTTAAAGGCTATTTTGCAGTGACCTCACTTGGCGGTCAAAGGAAAGGAAGGACCTCAAAGTCTTTCATTCTCTGCGAACTTAGGGTAAGACTGTACAGCTCCAAATAATGAAGAACTCACTGGAGATGGCACCCCTCAGTTTGCTTTCCAACCCATGGTTCCAGCCCTGTAGCAACCACAGAAGAGACGACTGGAATATCTGCCATGCTGAAGGCTGAGAGAAGGGCCAGCTCTGCCTGCAGAGTCATGCCTGGAGAGCCCCTTGGTCTCAGGTGGCTTCCTTGTAGGAAAGTGATGGAGCAGGATTGGTTTTAAATGTATTGTCTTTTCTGAAAGTAGTCCGATGAGGGGAGGAATCGTCTGGATGAGTTGGCCAGGACTTTGCATCTAATTGCTGAGCCACGGTGTACATCTTCCTCCTGTGTTGTAGTACACAGCAAGATGCAGATGGTGTTTGTGTAAGGGTAGAGCACCTTGTGGCTGGCACAGCGCCTTCCTGACATGTTTGATGCTTATACCAGCCTGGCCTGGTCTGAAGCCAGTGCTAATGCTGTGTTGAGCAGGAGGTTGGATGAGACACCTCCAGCCTGACTTATCCAATCATTTCCCCACACTGCAAAGGTTTGCCAATCTATCCTGGACACGGATAATTGTTCTCATCCCGCTGCCCAGGCTGACGTAGCTAACGCAAGCCACCGCTCCCTTGGTGGGCTGCAGGTGGAGGGCAAGGTGTCCCGTGCCTTGCTGCTCTTCAAGCTGCTTGGCATAACAGAGAGATGGCAAGATCCTGCCTCCCTCTCTGCATAGCTGTTTCATAAAGCCTTTGCCATGGTGACCTTTCCTGCCCGCTTCATCTCCTGGTCATCTTCATCACCTCTTCCTTTCCCCTATCCTTACCAACTGCTGCTTTCTTTTTCTCTGAATACCGTTAACCTTAGCAGCAGAAGGATGATCCTTCAGACAGGAGCTCGGCCAGCTCAGCCACTCCGAGAAAGCTCCTTCCTGCATCCCCAGCGGAGACTCTGCCTGTCTCACACCCCAGCTTTCCTTCACCCTCAAGGAAGAAGACCCCAAAGCAAAGATCAATACATGGCAAGGGGTGCCGTTAGCGCCCTGCAATGATTGCCAGGCAGCGAGCATGGGCAGCCTGCCTGCCTGCTGGCCTGCCTACCTGCCTGCTGGGAGCGAGCCAGCCACATAGCATAGCATGCTGGATTCCAATAGGGTAATCAGCACATAAGCTGCTAATTAAAATATAAGTATACTGCAGTGAGAAGATGCTTGTGCAGTGGACCTTGAAATGCACTGTTTGCATAGTTGAAGGGAGAGAGTTAATGCTTCTACAGTAACTCTGCGCTGCATGCGTGGAAACCTGTGAGCCTGCCCCACTGCTGCTGGCCCCCCGACCTGCGGCGCTGGTGGTCCTTGTGCCGCCGTGAAGGAAGTCCCGCTCCTACCTGGCTTCATCCCAGCGGCTACAGCCCTTGCAGCAGAGCTGGGGATAAGCTCTCAGTTCAGTTTATACTGAAATTGTGCCTAAAGGTGCTGGTTGTGACGTTTAGGGAGGGAGGAGCGGGCTGACCCAGCTGCCCTGGGGAGCAGAGATTGGGGTGTGAGCTAGCAGTGGCGGGGAGGTGGCCAGGGAGCTGCAGCCTCTCGTGCTCCTCGGTGACTCCTCTCCTGCAGTACCTGCTCTAAGCTGGCTATTTGCTTTCCCCCACCTGCAAGCTGGAGGTGGGGGGGGCTTTGGTTTAATCACTGTTTGCCAAAGCACTTTGAGATCATTGGAGGAAAAAGGTGGTGATAGATGGTTTGTATAATGAGCCAGACCCCAATTCGCTCTTCTCTCGTTCTTGCCTGTCCATGAGGTCTGAGCGGATTCAACATTTACTCAGGTGGCAAAGTCAAACATGGTCAGTACACCTGTTAAACAGACTGGCACACAAATTAAAGGTGAATGACAATAGATAATTCCTCTTACAATGAGCATGGAAAATTAAACAGAGAGGGCAGGAATTAGGTGGCTCTCTATTTTCCAGAAATTATTCCCAAGGAAGTTTCTTACCACCTTTGCTGGGCAGGGGCTGCCCTGCAGACCATGGCTGTTGCTTTGCTTCCAGATGTGTAAATGTCCAACCATCTGCTGTTTTCCTTTTTCCTCCTCCAAGCAGTTGTGCTTGCTCAAAGTGCCACCTTCCCTCAAGCTTTGATCCTGCAGCAAAGTCTGAGTTGTAGAAGATGTTGGCATGGAGGGCTGCCGCAACAGGAACCCATGGTCTGGATGTTGCTGAAGCTCGGTGTGAGTTTTGGGTCAGGACTGGCCTGAGGTTGAGCTAATTCCCCAGTGTTGGTGCAGGGTTTTTTTGTGAGCTGCTTAATGGAGTTGTTCTCACAATGACCCTATGAGGCAGAGAAATACTATAATATGAGGGGAGGTGTGTGGGGGTCTGCGCTGGTCTTCGGCTCTAACCATGGAGCAACACATCTGCCACTCTGTAATGGGGCAGAAAATTGAGGGTAGGGAAAACCCTGTGGAGGAAAACTTGAATTTCTGCAAAACACCATCTCCACATCCAGGTGCGGGTGCAGAGCCTGTCCTGGGGCGGGCAGGGATGTCTGCTGCGGAGGAAGTGGCATCGCTGGTGGGATGGGCAGGGAGCGAGGGGCGCACGGGGGTCCTGGGCTCAGAGAGGGTCCCTTCACAGCAATCACCTTTCCTAGCCTGGCTTTCTGAGAAAAGCAGCACTGGCATACGGCAAGAGGCGCTTCGGCTTTGTTTTTATTTGCTGAAGGAGGGATCTTCGAGCCGTTGCATACTTAATGGCTTCTTAGGACCATTCATTAACCTGACAAGTCGACCAGCGAACCCAGAGCAATGATTCTAGCTGCTTGCCAGGACATCTCTTTTTACCCCAATAAACTTTCCCACTCCTTATAGCTCAGCTGATGAATCTGCCCTGAGATGCAGAGAAGGGTATCTCCAAAACAATAAATCCATGTCAAAAGATTTGTGAGCAGCCAGCCAAACAATTCCAGCCACAGAAAGACATGAGAAAGAACATCACTCCTGAAAGCGCTGCATTATTGATTAAGCATTTGTGATCCATAAAACATAGTAACAACGTGGGGCTGGCTGCAGAATGAATTCTACCGAAAAGGTCTTCTTTTACTGTCTCTGATCCTCAAGGACGAGGGTAAAGTAAGTTTGGTACCAAGCAGAAATTCATTTGTATAATAATGTTTTTTGATGACTTGCAAAGGTTATTTTATGATTAGCAACTAATTACAACATGGCCAACAATTTCATCTTATCCATATCTGCATCAGCTAAATTATGAAATGCCCTTGTTTTATGCAAATTCTGGAAATATTGCTTCTCTAACCTCCCAACCCTGCTGTCTGTCAATAAGGCTTGCGTGGAGCATAAATCTTAGGGCAGCGCCAGAGCTCAATTCAACTGCAGATAAACCAGGGCGAATTAATTCTGCAGGAGTACCCAGCAGCGGTGAACGACTGCAGAGGTGCGAGCACTGGGCAGATGTGGGTGCCTAACCTGGTGGTGTGGCTCAAGCTGGGCTGCCCTGTCCGGGGAGGTGCTGGGGTCGGCAAAGGGAGATGGGAGGGATGCGTATTTCTAGGGCAGGGTTCATTGATCATCTGAGGGACTGGAAATGTGAGATGTCCCCACGTTCAGCCTGTGCAGGTACTGGAGGAGAGCTGCCCCATGTAGTTTCTGCTGCACACACTATGCTTACTTGCCCTTCAAACCACCCCCTGGTTTCTCTCTGCTTTATTTTCTCTTGGGCAGCTGGGGTCAAGAATATTTTTCTCTTTCTTTTTTCCTCCCCGATGCAGGGAGATGGCTCTGAGAAGCATTGCTGAAAGGTCCTATGGCAATGGGCCATGAAGTACAAGTTCCTCCTGTGGCTTGTCCTGAACCAGTGCCACGGGGAGGGTGGGCAGAGGAAACCGAGGCACAGGTCTCTGCCTACTGTTCCCCCTCCCGCAGGGCTCATGCACAGCCCCGTCCCTGCCTCTGCTCACCGGCAATACTTCACGTGGACAGGTTGTGGTCTCAGGACAAAAGTGCAAGTTCTAGGGACCATCAGATAAAGAGACTGGAGAACGTGCTGGATATAGGCTTGTTTAACTCTGATCACTAACGAGCCGCCAGATAACGGCCGAGGTGCAGGGTGGGCTGCTGTTGCCCCTGGGCAGCCTCGGGGTGAGCTCAAGAGCACATCTCCCCCTGCGTGATGGGACCTGAAGCAGCACTTCAAGAAATAACTAAGTCTTTACAGAGAGCGGTTGTGTTAGTGGCAGAGATCAGGCTGGGCAGGGAAAGAAACCCATCAAACTTTGTTCCTTGTGCTCCGTGATCCACAGCTGGATGAAAGCTCCGGGGACAGTAAACTTTATGGCTTGGTTACCGTGTCCTTCCTTAGATGTGTTAAAAAAACACTTGTCCTGTGGACAGTACAATTTAAAGCACAGTCAACACAGGTATTAAAATTGACTGTTGAAGCTTTTGTAACCTCAGAGGTGTTTTGGAAATGGATGCCAGCAGCAGAAAGGCAGGGTAGGGCACAGCCGCTGCTGGCACAGTCCCTGTGACCCTTCCTTTGGTTCGTACCGACGAAGAGCACAGCCTGTCACATCTGTCAATGTGAAAACATCGGAATATGGCCCCATGGTTTCTGGTATTTTGAAGGCTTGGACTCTAAGAACATAGAAAAAAGCATCTTGAATATCTGTGTGTGAGAAACTACGTGCAGGGATATGGGGTGACTTCGTGCCTTGAAGTCCCGGCAGGTGCAGCATTCCTGGCGGTGTGCGCTGCGGGGCTTTGCTGTCCTCACAGGTGGGCACATCTAGGACTTGGGTGTAGAGGGGCATGGGACTATTCAAAGCTGTTGTAGAAACACTGTGTGTGTATTTATGGCTTCTTTGCTTGGAAGAGGTGCTGATTCCTCATGCCTGAACTTTGTGAAATAGAGTTGATTTAAAAAAAGATTAAAATAATTTTTTCCCATTTGACAAACGAGGAGGCAAAAGAAATTGTTGCTTCAGCCTTTTAGTTACAACTCTCTCCAACTGAACACCTTGGCTAGTCCTGGGAGAGGAATTTCCTTCCAAAATGTATAATTTCTCTCATAGCACCAGGGAAGGCAAGATGGAAATAAAATAGTCTGAGGCTGGTGATTCTTGCAGAGGAGGATGGAAAAAATCCACATTTTCCATTCACCAAATCAGATGTATGGTTTTTTGCTACCGTTCATGTTCCTGTTAAAACAAGCTTTTAACGATGGGCTTGTGCCCCGGGATCGGCCGGGTCTGGGCGAGCTCCTGAGGGGGTGGTGAGAGCAGAGTGAGTGCAGTGGGAATGAGGAGCTGATCTGGGAAACCCTGGAGGGTTTTCAAATGTTTCAGGATGGTCCCTGCGAGAGGAGCTCGTGGCCCTGGTGGGGCTCCCGGCAGAGGCAGGGGTCTGCCATGGCAGGGGTGGGGGTCTCGGTGCTGGAGGGAGGGGGAGCAGCAAAGGAGAAGAAATGCCAGGAAAGGGGGAGGAAAGGAGGATTATAAAGATTAGGTCCAATTAGATACGTGCACTTTAAACATCAGATCCTATTAAACACTCCTGGTTTAAAACCAGGGCCTATTATATGGTTGCAGCTTCCAGACAAAGTCCTGCTAAGTGGAGCTGCTTTGAAATCCAGGGCCTCAGACACAGCCATTATGAAGATCAGGCCCTATCATATATATTCAGTTTGAAGATTAGGCCCTGTTAAACACAGGCAGTTCAAAGCTGGCCTCAAATTAAGCAGAGGCAGTTGGAGAACCAGAGCTTGTGGGGAGAGGGGGACCTATCAAGCAGCTCCATGCATCTGCAGTTCCTCCCTGGTGGGAATGAGCCTCTCTGGCCAGCCGTGGGCAGGATGCTCATGGTCCTGCTGGCACGCGGTGAATTACCCCAAATCGATTCTTCAGCAGGAAGGGAGCTAGGGTGGTGTCCAGGCTGGTGGACACCAGAGGCTTGAGGCTTCAGGAGAGGTTTGGAGGTGATGCTCACGGGAACACCAGGGGACTGGGGGAATATTGCTGACTGGATCAGGGGCTTGAGAAATTGGGGGAATAAAAGGGCACCCTGTGTCCCCCTCAGTTTCCTCTGACTTTCAGAGATGTGTCAGTGGGCTGTAACATCTGAACTCTTTGGACCTGGATAGGACCAAGGACTGTGCCATAGGTGGGGTGGTTGTGTACATGGGGAGGTGAGTCCTGGATAGCCCCAAGGTGTTTGGGTGTCCAAGAAGCTGTGGAAATGGGGGCACTCAGCTGTCTTCTAAGACCCAAAGAGCCATGCATGGCTTGGCTTGGGATCTGTGGTCTGAGTGTTTGATACCTCCACTCTCAGCACCAGCCTCCTTTTTCTGCTGGCCGCAATGGGGCATAGGGCAGACTGGCCGGCTTGGGACCTGGTAGCGGTTTTGCTGTAGGATTGCACAGTTCCTCTTCATTTCTTGTGCGGGCTCCATGGCTGCTCACCTTACTAATGGGGACGGTTAAGAAATACATCTCAGTGATGGCCTGGGGGAGACAATGGGGGCAGCGGTGGTGTCTGGTCCAAACCCACTGCCCCAAGGCAGCACCCCCTTCTCTGGGGCCCCGGCGCTCTGCAATGGGTAGCCCAGAGCTGCTAAGCCTTGGCTAGAGGTGACTTGCTTACAAAGCACATTTTTCCTGCAAAATACCATCAACCATCCCTCCTAGTCCCACTTCTCCACGTTTGTCACGGTGCCGCTCCTGCTCTGCTTTCACGATGTGTGATGCACAAAGGTGTGAAGAGCAAGAAGGGTCATTTTCTACCTGGTCCCCACATTAGTACAGGTCAGTGAAGAGCCCTTGAGATGCTCTTGTGAAAGTTACTGGCATCATTGTGATTTGTTTCCAGGGGATTTATTTGGTGCTGCTGTGGGTTGTGAGCCTCAGTAGCATCAGATAACTTTTAATTAGTGCTGGGTGCTTTTATCTCTGATGGAGCAAAGGAATTTTGCCATTTGGATTTTAGCATATGAAATATTAACTTAAATATATATATTTAATTTTTGTATTAAATATTATATAGCAGCACAGTATTAATATTAAAACTTTAATACAATGTAAATGTCAGAATGAGTTGTAGTGATAAAACCTAAGTGAAATGTATTTACCTCTCTGCTTCACTTACAATAGCAAAAGATTTTCAAGTCAAACTAGATTTTTTCACTTTTCAACAGAAGTGCCGTTTCTTTGTTCTATAAGAAACCATTCCATTAGAGGTTGTTTTTTTTTTTTTTTTTAACCACTTCTAATTCCCATGACTTGGAGACCCAGGGCTTTAATGAGCGCTGAGGCTAGGACCTGCGGTGATAGATGAGAGTGCTGTCAGCTCTCATATCTTCTCATCCTGATCTTTCCTCTCCTATTTGTTCCTCTCCCTCCCCTGTTCTGTTCCTAGGAAGGAGTTGCGTTACTTGGTCCTGGCTGATGGTCTCTCTGCAGCAGATGGGTACCCACGAGAGTTAGCGGGGAGGGTGGCAGCTCTCTGATGCTGGGTAATGCTCGGACAAGCCAGAGAAAACAAGCAGCCCCTTTTCCTGCAACTTTGCTGGGCTCAGATAGCACATACATAGCCCAGGGTGTTGCTCGAAAGCTACGGCGAGGATGAATTTGCTGCGTGCATGCTTGATATCCTGCCTGGTGCATGCAGCGTGCATGGTGGTGAGGTGGGGAAGCTGCCCCCAGGCATGCAGGGCAGCACGAGAGGGTGCTTTGAGCCGTCGTAGCCATGAGCAGTGTGAGACGAGACTTTGGGGCAGGGATGGTGCTCTGGTCTGCCCCGACCCATATCCTCGTGCTGTTTGGTCCTGCTCGCTTGGCTCCTTAGAGGGCGGGGGGTGAAATAGCCTCCTTTCAGCCCCCAACTGCCCTCTCCTGCCTGTGAGGCTGACCCATTAATTTTAGACCTCGAGAAAAAAACTGGGAAAAAATTAATGCAGATGAGTTCCTGAGAGGCTGCGGGGGAAGGTCAAGGGAGCAAGGGGCCAGGGTGTCCCTGCCCTGCCCTGCTGGCGAGGTGCACTCTCTGGGTGAGCAGGGCTATGCCAGCACGGTCTGGGCGAGCTGAGATGCTGTGGAAATGTCCGCGCTGGCTCGGGCTGGGACCATGGTGCCCAAGAGCTCCCGTGTAGCTCTGCTGTATTAATGAGGCAGGTTGCAGCAGAGAGGTGCTTGGGGACGTGTCCCAGCAGGACAAGCTGTCTGGCCTTGTCCCCAGCCTGGCTGTGCTTTTGATGTTCCAGGTGGCTGTGATGGAGAAGCCCTGTCCCACGGGCAAAGGCCACCAGGACGGGCAGGGTGCTGCCTCCCCCTGCTCGGAGCAGCGAGGTGAAATTGTGATGTGTGAGCACATGGGCCGTGCTAAAAGAGCAAGTGCAGAGCAAGCAAGTCTCTCGGTGCAATACTTATGTACTCGAGGTTACCTTTTTCTTTCATCTTTTTATCTACATCCTTTTTTGAAGAAGAAGCAGATGAAAGAGCGCACCACTCACATCAAACCCGTGTCAAGTGAATTAAAGGAAATGTTTTTGGCTTCATGGTTCGCTTTGAAGGAACCAGTGGCAAAATGAGCTAGTAAGTCATGAAAGACATCCCAGTTAGTTGAGCTACATTTCCAGTGTCAGAAATTTGTTCTCTGAAGTAATTAATATGCAGGTTTTTGAAAAGGATGCACGAGGCTGCATCATTAGGGTGCACTTTAGGTCAGCTTCTTGACTTCTACTGTGCCCCAGGGATAGCTGCAAACTGCCCCAAATTTCCTCTTCCACTAAAAACAAGTCAGGCTTTTGGGATGGTGGGGGCAAAGGTGGAGAGATGCAGAAACATTTCAAAAGCTTGCCTCTGGATAGACCTCCTTTTTGAAGGCAATAAATCAGATGCAATGGCTTCCTCTACCGGGAATAAGATCGTGGCCCGCACTGGTGAGAATGCTGGGCAGGTGTTGTGAACAGGCCGAGGGTGGTGTGTTGGATGCAAGGGTGGAGGGTTAGCTGGGCTCTCCCACCTTCTAGGAAATTGCTTCTCCTGTATCTGTGGATTTGGGACCAGCGTTTAATAACGGGGCAGATTGCAAATCATGATTGCAAATATCTTAAACAGGGAGATGTGGTGATTTCATATTTTACTGTGTGTGAGCTATAAATCGTAGCCCTTGTGTCTAGACATGTGAAGGTTAATAAAACCAAATAAAAAATGAATGCCACTCAGCAGAGAGGGTCACCGATGGCATGCCAGCAAGCTCCTCGGGCTGGGGCTGTGCTGCTCAGTGCTCTGTGCATGGAGTCTCTGATCTCGTGTCCCTGAGGTGCATTCGTGAACATAGCAAATATCAGCATCTGTTCCCCTTCTGTCCGCCTGCCAGGAAGGAGATGATGCTCGGTGGAGCTCCCCAGTTCTTCTTGTTGGTCCCTTCCCGTGGAAATCAATTGAAAGACTTTTGCTGCAGGGTGTCATTAACCCCAGTTGTCCCATCCTGCTGAGGGAAATCAAAGCTGTGTATAGCTGCTTTGGACAAGTGTGGAGTCATATTACAGCCAAAACCCAACCTTTCTAGTTGTTATGGGCTCAACTATTTTGATGGTCATAGCTCATCTCTAGGGTGGAAACGTGTCCACCAGGGAGGGACTCTGTGGTCTGTTGGCCATGAGCAGCCTCTGGAGCGCACCAGGATCTGCAGCCCTTTGAAGCACCCGTTTTTGGCTATTTCCAATTTTCCAAATTGTTTTTCCCTACTATTTGACATCAAATCCCAGTTGTCTTTTTGGGAGGCTCTTCGCTCCGGTGCAAATGTAGGCAGTGGAAAGGAGACTCTATGTATGTCCTGTGGGACATGGGTGAAGACCAGGGGGACAGGATCTTGGGCACAGGGGCAGGGCCCTGGCCCTACACTTTGTTTCTGTAGCATCTCTTTGCCATGAAAGTATAACGTTAATAAGCGTAAGGCTGAAATGCTGTGGCCAAGGAGCTTTTGTCACACCCATGGCTCCCTGTGCAGTGGAAGGAAACGCTCCTCGTGGGCAGAGGGATGCTGTTGCGGCCAGTGCAGCACCTGCAGCCACTGGGGATCAGCATGCAGTGCCTGTATTTCATTGCTTCTGGAACGGATATAAAAAAAATCTAAGCGATAGCTGGAGTTTGATTTTTACAAGTGCAAGGGGTGCATTGTACTTTTTACCACTAGCCACAGAGGAGCTGAAACTAAATTGAACCCAGAAGCTTAATCTGGTTTTAAGAAGCTGGGAACAGCTGGCAAGGAGGGGCGGTTAGCGGGAGGGGAGGGACGGGGTGCCCTCTGCCCGGGGAGGGGAGCACCAGCCTCCGGTTTCAGCCTGGCCTCTGGGAGCGGGGACTGGCCCCGACTCCCCTTGCCGCACACACAAGGGGCCTGAATGCCAGACCCACAGCTGATCCCCCCTCCTGGGGACGTGCTACCCTGCTCGGTGCGATGCTGGGTGGTACCTTATCCAGCTTCAAACCGAGTTTGGGATTGGGTGCTGTGCAGCCCAACGAGTCTGGGCTAACATAACCTGTGAGCAGCAGCCTGACTGAAACAACTTGCTAGCAAAACTGCTCTTTACTCTATGGGTACTCTTTTTTTCCCCCCAGCGTTAATGTAGGTGGTCCCGAGATGGCCCTGTGCAATGTGGGCAGAAGCAGCTCCGTGCAGTTTCTGGCTAAGAGGGACCAGGGAGGGTCAGGCACCAAAATACAGATCGGCAGAAACATTAGGGTTGCCTCGAGATTTGTACTTGGGTAGCTTTGGGGACCACTGGGACTTCATCTCTGTGGTTACAGCTGCTATTTCTCTCCCAGCCCAGGCAGGCACAGGCCATTCAGTACCTGCCTGTGCCTTGAGGAGAGGTGGTTGCTGAGCCGATGAGAAATCTGCCTTTAAATTGGCGGCATTTGTAAGCGTGGCTGGCTGGATTTGTAGGGAAACATTATTGAGCTGCTGTGCTATTGATTTAGACATTTACCTGGGGTTTGCAGTCTCACTCCTCTTCCTTTCCATTTGCTTTGGGGCTCTGCTGGTGCATGTCGACAGGACCTATTCCCTCATTGCTGCGAAGGGAGCTGGGTAGCGCTGGCACGGCTGCAGCATGATCCCCCCAGGCCGGGCTCAGACCTTCAGGGCAAAGCTCATTCATGGAGCTTGCTTTGGCACAGCACAGAAAAGAAATTTCTTCTCCTCCTTTCAGGCTCAATTTTCTGCTGTGGGGATCCATAAGAGACGGAGAAACTGAAAACCTGCTGAAACCTCTCTAAAGTATCACCTTGCAGTCATATGCAGAGAAAGCAAAGATTTGAAGGAGGTGGCAATTTTTCAAAGAAACTTCTAAGCTCCCCCTCTTTGCTGGGTGATGGCATGTCTCAGGACATCACTAAGAGGAGGTGTCATGAATGTCAATGACCTGAAAAAGACCACCAAGAAGAAATTCCTTCCTCCAGACACTGCTTCAGCATCTCTTGCAAAGCAGTAATCCCCCCTGGTCCTCACCCCTTGCCCTGCAGAAGGAGCTGGCGAAGCTGCTGATCCGCTTAGGGCGCTAAGCTGAATAGATAGACTTAATTCTGCTGGCTGGAAAACCCACAGCAGCTGGGGCAGAGTGCAACGCTGCCCGCGGTGAGCCCCTGTCCCCAGCGCTGGCCTCCCAGGCAGGGCTGGCTTGTCACCGCCCTGGCCCCGAGCCTCATGGGACGGGGTGCTTCACCCACCACCGCAGCCCCTGGGGTCACCAACCCATCTAGGGCTGCCCCTACAGCTCCATCGACACAGCCAGACTCAATTGGGCAGCAGTTTACACATGGATAGTGTCTACAAAACTCCCTCCTGTTTTTCCGGCTGTGTCTCCCAGCCCTTTGGGAGCAGGGCAGGTGGGTGCGATGCAGTGGGAATTGGGTCACTGGTCTCTCCCTGTCTCAGCTTTGGGGTTCCTGGGTCCATACTGGCACCTTAAGAGCACAGGATGGAGAAACTGATTTTTTCCCCTTTGTGAGGAAAAAAGTAAATCCTCAGTGCTAGTGTGAAACGGCGTAGAAAAGGAGTTTTCTGGATTACAGGAAGAGAAATACCAATTATACTAAAATGGGGGTAAAATCAGGAAGGCTTTATCAGGGCCATTCGCTGACAAAACTTGCAGCTACAGGCCATGTGTGAAAACGCTCAGATTTGACTCCACAGAAACATTTTGGTTATAATAATCCTGCAGCATTCAGGCAAAACTCCTATGGAGTGGGAGTCTTGCTCGTGGCCTGGAGGGATATACCTTATCAGTCTTTTGAAAATGTTAGAGTTTAAAACCTCCGGCTGACTTACCCCGAGAAAAATGATGTGCGACGGCAGTGCCGATGCCTGGGTGTCACAGCGAGAGCCAGCACACAGCGTCCCCCAGAGGTGCCGGGCTTTTCTCTTTGTCCTTTCCCATTCACCCTATAGGAAAGGGATGAAAGTGAGAACCTATAAAGTTTTTCTCTCCACACTTAGCTCTTTTTTTTTTCTCCTTTATTTCCTTTGTGCTGGGCTGGGCCACAAAGTCCTCTTTGTTTTGTGGCTGCCCTCTGCCCTCGGTGCTCAGCGAGGATGCGAAATGGCCAGTGCAGGGTCACCGGAGGAGCCTTCCCGGGATGCGCTGTGCTTTGTTAGTGGTGGTCCTGCCACGTGTCCCTCCCCAAAGGCTGCAGTGGTGCCTGTGAGCTGCACGGGCACTGATGAGACCTGGGAGGTGAAGCTTTTCTACAGCACTGGGTACCAAAATGTCCCCAGGTGACTGTATTCTGCTAAGAAGACAACGAGCCGTACTGGCACCTTGAGGATCTGGTCTCCCAACTCATCCCATTGCAATGGGATTCAGGCACATGAGGGCTTTTAAATACCAGTTAGTGCTGCAAAAGGTGGTCAGCTGGGGACAGTCGTCACTGCCTTTGTCCCGGGTCAGTGGGAGATGGCAGGCTTTGCTTTCATGCCACTCCGCTCCCTGGGCTGTTTTCCTCGGGGGCTGCCCCAGCGCAGAGCTGCCCCGTGCCCCTGGCCGAGGTGTGGGATGCACCCCGGGCACTACGCTGGCAGGAAGAAAGAGACTTCAAAAAAATGTTCATTAACATATTTCTGGTTTCTGGCTGCTGCAGTTATTTTTGGGCCCCATCTCTTTCCCACATGACCTGAGTTTTACCACTCGAGGCAGTGGGATTGATGAAAACCTTTCTGCAAGGTTGTTTAAACCCAGAATTAAGTGGAATAAGGAGAACTGTTGAAAAGCAGCAAGCTCTGATTTTCAGGACCTCCGCTTTCCAATATGTGATGGCGAGAAGAGCTGGGCCCGGCGTGCCATGACCCTGCAGGTGCATGGGCTGTGCTGGCGTAGGTGCAGCTCCTCACCAAAGTACGTCCCTGCTTAGAAAATGACACCTTCTGGAAAGCTGGAGACAAAAGGGCATCCTGACGTAGAAGGAGGAGCTGAGGTGAGGAGCCTCTGGGGACTTGTTGGAAAATCAGAGGTGAGAAGTATGCACCACGCAGCTTGAAACACTGGGGCAGGACCAGCTGCCGTGGAGGATGTTCTCGCTGCCACACGTGCCGGCAGCTTCAGAGGAAGGGTGGGAAAAAATGGTGCCTGTTGATAAAAGGGAAATTCTTCATGTGCTCAGAGAACACTCGGACTATGTCCTGAAGGATAAACCTCTGTAACCCATACGGCATTTTTTCTCTTGTGCTTCAGGTGGGCATGGCTCTTCTCACCATCAATCTGAACGTCCGATCAGCTCGAGCCCTGCGCCGCTCAAACCTCAGAGACAATTTGCAGCAGTGTCTTCCAGAGGTTAATGATACGTTATGGGAAAGTGGTCAGTTTTAAATTCATTGCTGTCTGATTTCGCTCTATCTCCTCTTGTCTTTGTGGTGCTGCAAAAAAACAGCCACTGGCTGCTCATTGCAACAGCATCTGGCTTTCACCTGATTATTAACCTTTTTTTTTCTATTTTGGGGTTCTTTCCACTTCCTGGCAATTGGTGCTGGGTTGCTGGGGGGAAACCATCTGCGTGACTGGGGAGATTTAGAGAGTCGGTAACAGAAGGGATGTTATGAGAATCTGATACTTTAGGAGACTATGGTAATCCAAAGCTGATTACAGCTGGGCTGGTGCAGAGGGAAATTCGGGACATATTGGACACTGACACTTTCCAGCGGCATCAGGCAGCGTTGGGCCGTCTGTGCGTGTCAGGGGCCGGGGGTGGCTCTCCTGTTTGCACAGTCCTGGGGCAGATATCGACCCTTTCCCTTTGAGATCACGGCTGCTGGTGTCCTTTGCCAGAGGAGGTGGGGAAAAAAAGGGAGACTAAAAAAAGGAGATTGGTGCTATCCTCAGAAGAGGGTTTTGGGTCAGCCCTGAGGCCACTGGGCAGGAACGGGCTGTGACTGTGGGATGCTTTTTGCTCGTGGGGCAGCCATTCGGACTGGGAAGAAAAGCCCCACGTCTGACCCCACTCTGCGATCTGTATGTGCGCTGTAAGGGGGCTTCGCAAGGATGCTGTGGTCCTGCTTGACCGTGGCAGGAGGGACAAGCTCAGTGTGGAGATGGGAAGCTTTTCCTTGGGTGCCCACGGGGAGCTTTCCTCCACAGTGGGAGGCTTTCTCAATGCTCCGTGCTGGCCCCTGCGCCTGCGTGGGGGAACATGTGAACCTTTGCAGGAGTTTACAAGCTCTGCAAATGGCAGTGGGGCTCCTTCCCTTTACGCTGGGCAGGAGTGGCCCTGTGCCAAGGGAGGCTGCAGCTGATCAGTGCTGCGGGTGCTTTTGTGGCCAGAAAAAGGGCTTGCAGGGTGCAGTGCTGCCCCTCGTTACTGCCGTGACGAGGGGGCTGTATCGCAGGAAAGGAGCGATGAGGCCAGCGTGTAACGTGGGATGTAAAACAGAGCAAAGACCCCTGAGCCACTCGTATCCCAGCCTGTGCTCACCTAGCTGTTTTTTTGGGTGTTTATGGTTTTAATCTCCACCCGGCTCCCACTCAAGCACCCGTGTGATGGGGTGTCCCCCCCTCAGCGCTGGCTGTGGCACCCAGCTTTGGCGACGCTGTGGGATCACGCGCGAGGCCGTTCCCAGGCTGCCCCGGGTCGAACTGTGCTATCGATTGCCGCTTTGATTCCCGCTGCTTTATTTACTTGCTCAGTAATAATTTGCTTAATAAAACCCTGCTATGGTGATTACTGAGTCCCCAAACCTTTTGATTTCCGATTGCATTCCCAGCCTCAAAGTCACCATTGTTTCTGCGTTTCCCTTGAGGTATGGGCTAGGATTTATATCGTGTAATTTGGGGTTGTATGTGCTGACCCATTGCTGCTTCATCGACAAGCACCAGTAGATAGGTACCATCTTGGGATGTTTGGGTGGTTTGAAGAGCCCGTTGGCATTGGCGCGTGGGGGGAGACCCCGTCCTGGGAAACTTTTGCGTGCAAAGCCCAGGGGGAGAAAAGCAGCAGCAATTCCCAGTGGCCCTAATACCCCAAATGGGAGCATGGGCATAAAAACTCAGCAAAAGACACGATGCCCTCATGTGCCTGTGCGGGCATGGGTCTTAGCAGCCTGCTGCTCATGCAAACACCATTTGATTTACGCAGCAACGTTCCACAGCGAGGAAGGCATCGTCCTTCTCATTAGTCCAGCACCCAGCACGGCAGGGCGCTGGCTGTGGGCAAGCCGGCAACGGAAATGTGAAATAATATTAAGAAAAGGAAGCAAAAGTGGAGCTTGCCAGATGCAGCCACGCTGGGGGTTTTCAGGAAATGACAACACTGCGTGCAGGCTCCGTGCAACATTAGAAAGTGTTTGGAAATTGTCCCCCTGGGTCTTTAACCAGGAATGGACAGTATGCAAATACCGTGAGTTAATCGTTGCAAAATAAGGCAGGGTTTCCAGGGATAAAGGCAATTTTATTCTTTCATTATGCAGGCTCCCTGCTCAAATATGTTGAAGAGGAATGTATATTTTTTGAAAAAGAAGTGAACAAAAATGAATGGAAAGGTTTGTACCGCGGAGATGCTTGCGGAGACCCTCGCTGCTCCTGGGGGGACGAAGGCAGGGACCGTGGGGCCGTGCTGGAGGCTCCTTTGGGCTTGATGACGGCACAGGGTTTGGCCCCAGTTTTGGGGCCGGTGTCACCCTTCCCGGCTGCAGCTGGGTTTGGTGTGAGCTTTGTCCCAGCCTTATCTACAGACCAGCTATAAACCAGGGGGGTGGCTGCAGCCATCTCAGGGGGGATTGCCGGGCTGGGGGAGGCAGTTTGGTCCCATGGGTAGATTTGTCACGCTGAAATAAGGACACCAGCCATAAAGGTGTGTGAGCACGAGGCAGGAGCCGACGGTGCCCATGGGGCAGGGTGGCATGGGCAGATCCATCCCCACCTTGGGCCCCCACCAAAGGGAAAGATGTGATATTTTCTCATCTCTCATTTTCTCATTTGATATTTTTCCTTAACTTTCCATCAGTGAAAAAAAAAGTTCCTGGTTAGCTGTTTCAGTCTAATTTGGGATGAAAATGAAACACTGAAATTTTCCTCTGGCCCGAGGCGGTGTTTAGCCAGCTATATTAATACGGCTGCATGCATATTGATAGCCGGGCTGCTTGTGAGCGGGGAGCGTGTTCGGCTACGCCTTGATCCCGCTCTCGGCGGCATGGGGCCATGGCTGCCCTTGCTGCCACGCCGTGCGGGGCAGGGATGCGGGATGCGGGATGCGGGATGCGGGATGCGGGATGCGGGATGCGGTGCTGCCTGCTCTCCAGGGCTGCCAGGCTGCGGCATGGCTCCCCGCCTGTGTGTCCCATGGGGCAGCTGCCAGAGGGGCCCGTGGCTCTGCATCGCTGGGGCAAGACGTTGCATCCCCTCTCTGGTCTCCCTCCTTGACACCCTGGGGCCACACGGCCTCTGGGTGCTGCGTGAACTCCAGGCTGTGGGTGCTTTTGGCTGCTTTGCTGCCTCTAGATGGCACTGACCCAACGCACATGGTTTGGGAACAAGATAGCTTCTGAATTATATCCTTCTCCCTCCATTGGGTTATTTTTGTTTTTGAATCCTGTAATAATGGATGCTCAGTTTTGGCAATGAGGTGCTGATTACAGAAATAATCGATGCCATTGAGAGAAAAGAGCCTGTTTGCACCAGCCTCTTCCCTGTAATCCTCCTGCGGGATCCGGGGCTTGGTGGGTGCCCATCCCCTGGGTGCAAGCTGAGCGGGGACACCAGGGCAGGAGGGTGCTGGCCCATGGGCTGGGGAAATACTCTCCTGGATTCCCTCTTCCTTCCCCACATCCTTGTTGCACCGATGTGGAATCCCCTGCAGGGGAGGGCAGCAGCACATATGCACCTGGGCAGGGTCCTCGGCTTCGAGAGGTATCCCCTGTTGTGCTCTCAGTTATCCCTAGTAGCAGCTTTGCTCTCTAAATCCCATTTTATGCTTATTTCCACATCCCTTGAGTCAGGCAGCAAGAATCTGCCTTAAACCCTGGAGCAACGTGAGATCTGTGGGGCTTGGGGATGCACCACGGACCAAAGGCATGAGGAGGGGAGAGGGAAAATTCCCATTCCTGCTTGGTCTGCTGTGGAGGATAAAATGCTCCGCCTTGGGTGGGAAGAGGGATTGCAAACAGTGCCTGGTCCCTGCGCAGCCCCATCCCATCTCCTCCCTGCAGCATGCGTGCCCCAGCACCCTCCTCCTCCCCTGCGGGGATGGGGACGTGCTTTTCCCACCGTGGCATTAGATGCTGGGGAAGACTTTATAAAGAGACCCAGACATATGGGGTGCCACAGGGACTTTAACAGCTGTCGGGCTATCAGAAAAGAGGGTTCTGGCTGCAAAGCTGGAGCCCAGCGGTCGGGGGGGGACCCCAGGAGGGGTTAGGGCCCCTCCATGGAGCTGCCTCCCTCCAGCCAGGGGGATTAATTATCTGGTGGAAGATAAAGCCCCCAAGGCCAACCAGGCTGAAAGGCTGCTTATGCTCCCTCCTAGGAAATAATCAGAACATTTTCGATAGCATTTTGCATGACCTTGTGGGTAATAACATGTGGAGAGGGAGAGCAGGGATGGTGCTGCTCAGGGCCAGCGCGTTGCAATGGAGCATCTCTCCAAAGTGTCTGTCTGGGATCCTGGGGGGTAAAGAAGGGCTAATGGCCTGTCCCGCAATATTCATTTGTAGGTATTTGAAGACCAGTGTGATTGCCTACTATACTTGCTGGGAAGCTTGAAGGAGGGCATTGTATATATATTTGTCTATATATGAGTATATATTTGTTCGTATTTCTTAGTATTCTGCCATAAGCTCCCTAAAGGACAGTGTGGCATTCTTTAAGCTTTATTTAAAGGACAAGTCAGGGGAGATTTCTGGGAAATTGGGGCTATTCCCCATGCAGTGAGGGAGGGGGATACTTAATTCCCTCCTTTCCAGCACAAATTAGCAAGTGTGTTGCCTGAGCAGGAGGGAATACAATTTGGTTGGGAAACTTGTATAATGCAGGAGGCAGCTCTTCTCCCAGGGATTGCTGTCCTCGCTGTCCCAATTTCTCAGAGGCGAATGTGTCGCTGTGTCTGGGTCCCTTGCTGTGACGTGCCCCTGAAGCAGCTTCCCCAACACTCCCAGGAAAAAGCAAACTGAAACCTGTGGCCACGCTCGTGGTTGGTGCTGTGTCGGGAGGACTCCCCAGCATGAGAAGCAGTGGTCGGTGCTTAAAAATCAGTAGAGGAGGGTTAAAAACTACACGTGGCTTGCAAGATGCCTTTGCCCTTTCCTGTAAGAGGGAAGGATGAGGAGTGGCACGTTCCCATCTCCCCAGTGGGTACCCACAGCCGGCTCTGCGCTTGCACGAGCCCGGCTGCCTGCTGCCAGCACTGCAGTGAGGATGGGGCAGGGCTCGGGGCGAGAGGGGCCCTGGCCGCTCCTGTTGGAGGGGAGATCATTTATTTAAGTTAAATCCTCACTTGGGAATGACTTGCTACCAAACCCATGGTGTCCCAAAGAGGAAGACTTGTGAAAGTTATGTGAAAGCCTCCTGGTTTTGAACCCCGCCCCATGCACTTTGGGGAGGTCTCATTGATAGGTTCTGTGCTCTTGGAATTGGCTTTATTGCTTCCAGCAAGAAAGAATCACTGAAATGTACATTTTCAAGGAGATTTTGGGAAGGGTCATAATGTCATTGAAAGAAAGATGGATGTTTGGTTTGGATGAGAGCTCATAAATTGTCTGGGGGATGGGTGCATCTGCTGGGAAATATGAATGTGGGTAAAACATTCGCACTATCTTCTATTTGCAGAGTTATCAAAGCTTCCAGAAATGCTGCTTTTAGGACTTGCAGTATGTATTTAACTCTTCCTTCAGCTAATCTTTCTGGCTTTTATTCTTATTTGCTAAATAGTTGGTGGGCTTGCTGCATGTCCTGTTGCAGGAATATGGAGCTCAGGTCCCTGTTCTGGTCCTGGTAGGACCCTGTTTGCTCTCCTGACTTCCAGCTCTGAACTTTTTTGCAAGGCTTTTCTCCTCCCTGGAGAAAAACACATGGACATGAGGTTCCGGGAGCAAAAAAAGAGATTTTTTTTCTTGTCATCCCAAATGGTGAGTGTCCTCTGGGTGGTCCCACCACATCCCTGGCAAGGTGGCAGCTGCTAAGTTACCTTGCAGGGCAAGGTGTGAGAAGGGCCCTTAAATATTGGTTCAAAGCAACCACTGATCTATGGTTTGCTCATAATTCGGCACGGCCAAGGGATCCGTAAAACAGCAGAAGCAGTGGATTCACCAGCCTGCCCAAATATTGGGCAGTTTTTGGGGCAGGATGGCAATGGCAGAGCTCTGCATTCCTACACGTCCCCTGGGGAGGAGGGAGCAAGGTCTGGTGCCCTGGACTCACACAGAGAAAAGACATCCTGCAGCCACAGAGAGATAAAGATGAGGAAAAATCAATCCAGAGCATTTATAATGAATAGTAAATAAGCAAACATGGACTAGCTGTCTACATAGGTATATAGCTTCATCAAGAGACGCTGGTGACATCCCGATAATGGCTTGCATTTAATAACAGGATTTAACGTCCCCGTAAAGGGAGCAGGCAGTCATCTGTTGTCAGAACCACAAGATAGTTTTCTTGTATTACACTTTCACAAATTGCTTGTGAAATGAGGTCAGGCGGCGGCAGAGCGAGATGCCATCCCTCCTGGTTCCCAGCTGGAGCGGGACCTGCTGCTGTGGCTGTGCGGATAGCAACTGGTGTCTTTGCTGGGCGGCGGGGGGCCCAAATCCCTGTCTGGCCCCGTTGTGGACAGTTGCCCGGACCCAAAAGCAGCGTGGTGGCTGGTGTGGCTGGGGCTGGGGCTCTGTGGTGGGGTCCGGCTTTGAAGCAGAGGCTTGCCAAGGCTGGGCTGTGCATCCTCGGGGTCATGGTGCTGCTCTCATGGGCATGCTCTTCTCATGGGATGCTCTTGGACCCCTTCCCAGGCTGTACAACCAAAAACCCCCGGCACAGCCGAAGATGGCGCTGGCTTGGTGCTTGGCCCAGCAGCACAGACCATCCATCGTCATTCCAGACTTTCCCACCCCATTGCAGCCCTGCTGCGCCCCGGGATGCTATTGCAGGCAGCTGCGCTTCCCTGGAAACTCTGCATGGTCTGGATGTGAAGACAGCCTCTGGGAGCCCGGCGATGGCCGGGCTGTGTGTGTGGGGGGGTATCAGCTCTCACCCCCTCCCCGAATCCCCGCTCGGCAGCCGGCAGGGACCCGGGGCGGAGGGGAGGAGAGCTGCACACCGGGCGAGCGCGCGCTGCAAGGCCGTTCGCAGGCTGTATCAAAGGGGTCTGTTGATATCATGGTAACCACAGGGGTGAAACTTGATTAGCTGGGGTTGTGATCAATAATTAATGGTGGTTATTTATTATTTGTTAAGTGCCGACGCTGTGTTCGCTTCCAAATCCCCCAATGGATATATAGCCTTGTTCGGCGTCCCTGAGTAGCATTTTTATAATGCTTGTAGGTCACAAAAGATTTCACAGAAAGAATATTTTAAAAAAGTGTAATCCTTTGTATGGAGAGAACAGAAACATCCCACTGCTGTAAAATTTGCTGTAACCAGGGAGAAAAATTCTCTTCTTTTTCTAGCGGTTTGATTTCAGGACAGCTCTCAGCCAGCTCAGGAGTTGGTACAGGAGTAGTGCGAGTTCATTTCTGCAGCTCCTCTGCTTCACATGAAGCTGGAGCTGCGCTGAGTGCATCAGAGCAAAGAGAAGTGAGATGTAATGCAGCTGGATTTTAAAAGATTTGAATAATTTAGTTGGCTGGGTCGTGGGCAGAACATGCCACATGTGATACATCTGAAGTTGTGTTAATGCCTGAGGGCTGCGATTCACCCCAGGGCAGAAGGTGGGGGAAGGTCCTTGGCTTTCCTTGAGCTGTGCAGAGGGATGCTGGCACCCGCGTCCCTATTGCCGCCTTGCAGTGGGTGTGGGTGGGGGAGAGGTGCCACCCGGGTGGTTTTAGCTCTCAGGAGAGGGGGGTCTGTGCCTTGAGTTCAGCTCTGTACAACGGCAGGGGATTAAACAAGAAGAGATGGCAATGTGATGGGATGGAGAGACCAGGCGGTAGTGACAGCAGGAACAAATACTTAAAGTTTCAGGAGTTGAAGTGGATGCAATAATTTGGACCCCCATGTGAAAACCAGCTTCCTGTGGGCACCCAGCGCTAGTGGGAACAGCTTAGGGTGGGCAGGGAGGGAGCTGCGGTCTGCCTGCCCCCCTCTGCCCGGGCCAAGCAAGGTGCTGCTCCCTGTGCCCCTCACGGGCACGACCTCCACCGTGCTGAGCACCACCACCTCCTCCTCAAGCATCGGGTGAAAACAATGCTGGTTTTTTTAAGGGGAAAAAGAAAAACAGCTGGGATTTGAGGAAACACCAAAAGTGGTTATTTAGGACTTTATAGACTTTATAGACCCCTTCCTAGAGGTCCCTTTAGGGATCTAGGGGGTCTAGGATTATAGACCCCCTTTATAGACCCCTTCCCAGAGAACCCTCCGCTGCTTTGGGGACGACAACTTGCTGTCAGCAGGAGAGACAGGGAAGCGCTCATGGGGACTGGGGACCTGGGGCCGGGGGACATTGCCAGTGGAGCTGCCATCTCTCCTAATTGATCATACTGGCTCGTGTTTTATTTTAATGAACTTAGCAGCCTTTTAAAGCTAATTATATTTCTCGCTCTGTTGCTCCAAGAGATTAGAGAACCTCTTCTAATTTCCGACCTAGACGTAGCTCCAGCCAAATCTGCCCGGCAAGGCGAGGCTGGTGCCCCCGACACCCACGGGAGCTCCCTGCATGATCTGCAGGGCAGGGGTCCCCTCGCGGAGCCCCTCAGCACTCGCTGCAGTGTATACATGGGTTATCAGGGTTAAAACCTGCCGCCGAGGCTGCGCTCCCCGGAGCACCTCCAGGCTTGTTGCTGCCGTCCTCTTGCAGCAGCCTGTCTGCTCCGTGGCTGCCTCGTAAATCCTCCCGTTCCTAATGCCCCCATTAATTCTGCCATGCTTTAGCTCTCATCCTTTCACTCCCGGCCTCACGGTGTTGGCCTAAGCCAGCGAGCACACGAGTGTGGACGGTGTGTGATGGATGTAACTGCACGGCTTCAGAACGAATGTGCTTTGGCTGTCAGTGTTATTTGTTGCTGTCTGATGGCAACAAATCAAATTTTTAAGCAAACTCAAGATACTATACGGCCCTGTTGTTATCTCGCTGGTCCCGATGACTTGGACAAATCACTTAAGCTTTGTGCTTGTGGTTTATTTTCTTTTGCCAGCAACCTTTGCTACCGTCCTAGCCTTGTGTCACATGGAGCGGCGGAGTTAATCTCCTCTTGCTATGGAGAGAGAATTTGGGATGTACGGAGCTTTATTTCCTATGGAAACACTCTCTAGTTAATCCCTGTTTTGATGCAACAAGAAAGGGAATGAAGGGTTAATGAACCCTCCCCGGAGAGATTAGTCTGGAATTTTTAAGGCTTCTTTAGTCCGGCAACATTTATTAAAGGCTTTTTTTTTTGTTTTATTGTTGTAACGTTCCATTCAAAAAAATCCCTCCTGGAGAATTCTTTCAATTTGGTCTCCAGCACAGAAATAAACTGGCTTATCTGAGATCTTTTAATATCATATTCAGGGCTTTTAATAAATATGAGTTTCATCAGTGCCTTTTTTTTCTTTTTTTTTTAACTGGTGAGATAATTTAATATTAACACATCACACCTTATCACCCAATAACACTTAGTCCCTGTAATCTTATGACAGGCTAATTTCTGTAGCAACATCCCCTGTGTCAAATCTGCTCCATTCCATTACTACCCCGGTTGCTCATGGAGCCTGGGTTGTTAATGAATATTCTGGCTTCTAAGCTTTTATCTAAGGATTATGAAATGAATTTGGAGTTTAGCTTGAGGGAGTTACAGCTTCATTTTGCCTAGTGGAGTTCGTTCATATCGTTGGAATAAATCGTAGGGGTTTTTTTATGCTAAAAATGTAAGATGGAGAACCAAAAATAGATATGTGCAAAATCCCCCGGATGGGCTGGGGTATTAAGTGCAGGGTTTGAGAAAAAGGGTTAATTGAAAAGAGAGATGGGGAGATGGGGAGAAGCCGATGCAGTGCTGCCTGGCTCCTGGGGAAGGGGGAGAGCGGCAGAGCGATGCCTCTCGCCGCTTGCACGGTCTCTCCCGTGGGCTGTGTTGGTGGATATTAGGTGGCAGTTTGAGCTGGGGGAAGGAGAGGGATGGTCCTCACTCTTTTAGGTGGGTCATCTGCCAAGGCAGCGGTGGTGGGGACGCCGTGAGCCCCGTCCCGTCCCCGCTGCACGGCAGGTCGGTGCCGCTCCTCTCCTACCTTTCTCGACTGCGACGCTAACAGCTTTCACTTAATTTAATATGTGCAGCTCAGAAGGCTGAAGATGAGGTGAGCTCATTTGGCATAATTATCGGATGTGTCAGGAATGTGAAATTCGAGGCAGTGTAACTGTCCTGGAGCCATCACACCTCCGACAGCCTGTCGGCTGTTGATGCTGCAAGGATGGGAAATGCACCTGCTTCCTCAAGCAGAAAATAGACTGTTAAAAAAAATTGGTGAAGGCTAAACTGCTATCGTGCTTTTATGTTTAGCATATGCTCCCCATACCTGCTCCGCTGCCCTCTCCACGTGTTTCCTCGCTCGGCTGTCGCAAGCCCCTTGGAGCGGTGCCGGGGTGGGCGATGCCACCCGGGGCAGGTCACGGCGCTGGTGGGCTGCGGAAGGGGGCAAGCTGTAAAAGGAACTCTCTCCCGTGTGGCCGGTTGAACGCAGCTCTAATCACACCTCGTAGCGGTGTGCGGGCTCTTGCTGATATACAAAACCCTTCCTGGAATTGGAGAGAGGGTAAAGCAACGCGCTGGTCATGGGCTGCGTGCTCAGGTCGGGGACTGGGGCATCCTTGGCCGTCCCCATCCCCTGCTGCCTGTGACGGGCAGCTGAGAGCCACTTGTTCGGGGGAAGCTGCAGCCACTATTCTGTGGTTATCATACAAAGCAGCTCGGGGCCAAAATGTGGCTGTTGTGAGCAGAGGTGGGTGCCTGTCTCATTTTTGTCTGATTTCTACCTGGATCGCTCCGTCACTCCTCACTTGATCTTTTGAAAATCCCATCCTCTGAGTAAATCTCCCATCCCTGCTTCCCCGGCACATGCTCTGGAGCGGTTAGACAGGTCCCTACCCCAAGCCCTGGGGGAGACAGCTTTGGCAGGCTGAGTGGTGCCATTTCAAAGCTTTGGACCAGACTTTGGACTAGAGATGCCACCAGTAAGGAAATAAATATATGGCACTGGGATGCCCACGTCAGACAGGAGCAGGTTTCAGCACGAGGCGATGGTGTTGTGCCCGCTCTGGTTTACACTCGGGAAGCGGGAGGGCGTTACGTGGCTCAGTCCTGCCCATCCACACCGCAGAGTGCCAAAATTCACCCGCTGCCCGCCTCTCCCTTCCTCAATGAACGCCGAATAATAAATTTGACAAAAAATGATTACCTTGCCATAAATCGGGTATTAGCATATGAATTAGAGTTTAACATATGAAAGGGCTTTTGATGCTGCATAAAATTAATATAGAAAATGACCGTAACAGAATAACAAATTACACTTTAAAAGTCAGCTCCATCGAGCCCAGCTGACATCGCGATGGTGGCACGAGGATGCCTGAGCTGGGGAGGGGGGAGAGGCTGGGAGCGGGGGGCATCACCTCTGCCCGCCCCGGCGCAGGCTGGCCCCAGTAGTCAGTGCTGCACCGTGCCGGCCCCAAGCCTCGGGGCTGTTTCTGCCCCGTTTTGCTGGGGCTGAGGCAATTCGTGCAGGTAATCCCCCCGTTTGTATTCTGGCGCTTGCTTCTCGTTTATGTGGGCAAGCGATGGTTTATTTTTGGTCCATGGCTTTTGTCCAGGGTGGTCGTGTTGTTACTGATGATTAACCTGGGGCTTTTTTCCTCTTGAGCGTTAAATATCCTGGCCAGGGTGGCTTTCAGCTGCATCGTTAATATATCCAGGACAGAGAGGATTTAAGAGAGCTGTTGAGCCACGTTGTGATATTGTTAAAAACAATCTGTGGATATAAATTATTATTCCAGGCAAAAAGTTTTCTAGGACAGAGCTAAGCTGGTAAAGACAGGCCATTTATTTTCTGAGAGGGGGGAGAAGAAAACCAAGCTCTTACTAAAATATGAAAGGTATGAACACGACTAAACGTGGTTTAGATAACAGCATCTCAATGAGCTGCCACTCACGTTGCTGAGCTGCCGCATGGGCTCTGTGCGCACTCTTAGACTGACCCAACCGCAAAACCCAAGGTATTCGCTTAAGTTGCCTTCCCTGAAGTTTAAAGTCGATATGCTTTACCTTGTATTTGGAGCAAGAGCACTCGACTGATGAATAGCAGCCTGCTGAAATGCCATAACGTGTTTGCATGTCATCAGGCACCCAACACAGAAGGTCTTGGAAAATATGAGTTGGAAAGCTTGAAGATTTTATTCCGGTCAAATAACTGGAAAAAACCTGACGGGTACACAGCCCACCTGTGCAGTGATCAGTGCGGGGTGGTGGTACGCAGCAGCATCTGTAAGCTGCTGCCATGTTCCCTATGGGCAGTTTTCAATATAGAGGTAGAGATTGGAGATACTGGTATTTTCCTCCACCTCTGGCAGAGGAACGGGGCTGGTTTTGTGCCCTGTGCACGGAGGGGTTGGCCATGAGGATGGGTATTGTGCTGGTGCTTTCATCCCGGCTTTTGAACTGCCTGTGCAGCTCCTGTGATTGCAGGCAAGCAGCACCAGTCTGGGCTTTGTGCCTGTGCTTAAATATCGCAGGCAGCCTGCGGGTAGTGTGGGCAGAAAGACTTACGGCTAAGTGTGCAGGAAAGGCAAAGCTGGAGAGAGCTGCAGGGGTCTTGGAGAACAGGACTGGGGTTCAAAACGATGGTGGGGGAGTTAGCTGCACCTGGGGACGCATGGCTAGAGGATTTTCTCCCTTGACCACCGCGCTTTGCCAGAGCCAGCCGGTGTGTGAGTAGATGCCGTGTTCCTGGCCTCAGTGAGTGACAAATCTTCTAGGACAGCTTCATGCAGACGGGGTGCATGGCCGAGAGGGCAGTTCAGAGTCCCCCCAAACCCAACCCTTTGCCTGCAAAACTTCGCTTCCTTGCTGTAATCCTGCAACATGTGATTGAGCTCTCCGTGACTTTTGTTTCCGTTCCAAATTCCCCGAGAGGCCCCCCAGACATTTATTATTTCCAGGGAAATCCCTGCATTTCTTAATCCCCGCAAGGTTCTCTGCCACGTTTTCACTCCCTTGCAGGGTTTTGTGGATGGCGCTGCCCAGTTAGCAGTATTGCCCCGTTAGCAGTACTGCCCTCGGAGCCTCGGCGGTCGTCAACCTCTTCCCAGCACGGGGTGCGCTGTCTTTGCAATGTGCAAAGCCCTCCATGCTGGCCTGGGTCCGGGCCAGAACAAAAGAAGTCCATGGCTTCATGGCTGTCCCTTTCCTTTCTCTCTGTTTTTTTTCTTTTTTGTCTGTGAGCAGCCAACCCTTAGGCTGTAGGTACGCCTAAGATAGTAACATAATTATACCCTCCCAACTGCTGTCTGTAAATGCTCTTGCCATGAGTGCCAATTAAAATAAATGCAGATTATTTGGAACTTAAAGGACAAACAAATCACTTTTTTGTCTAAATATCAGCCAGGGTGCTGAGGCCATTAAGGTGTTTAGCATTAGTGCCTGCATTTACGACCTGTATTCCTTCCCCTTAGCAGGGAAAGGGCCTCGGCCTCGTTACCGGAGCAGGCAGGCGATGTAGCCCAGGGTTTTTGCTGGGCTGGCTTCTGCAGCCAAAGGCGAATTGAGGGAGCGTTTTGCTGCTCTGCCCAGTAAGCTTTCTTTGGACGGAGGAGCAGACAGGGCTGCCTGCTCTGATGGCTCAGCAAGAAAACACCGATCTAAAGAGCTTGCTCTAAATTCACAGCCAGGCAGAGCAAGCCAAATAGAGACAACTGCGCTCTGTCCTGAGGGTTAACTACCTGCTGCCGAAATACTAATTGCAGTAAATTGTGTCCATCAATTATAGCAAAGACGGTTTGCTTCCTGCGAGGATGCAGAGGGAGGGCGAGGGAGGGAGAAGCCCCGATCCTCTCAAACGAGCTTTCTGCTAATCACCTGAGAGATGGGAGGGTTGGGGAGACGGGTAATGAGTGGGGCATGAGCATCCCTCACCAGCCTGTACCTAGCATGTCCTCGGTCATCCAGAGCACCCCTTTGCCTTGGGTGTCCGTTCTCTGGTTCATACTCGCGGGTGCCCAGTTGGCCCCTGGCTGCCTGCTGTCGGGAAGGGCTGAGGTGTCCATGACCGTCACAGCCTGCTTCTCCCGGGGTTTTCTGTAACCGCCTTGGCCAGGTTGCCTGTGGTCACCATGGCAATCACCATCACTTGGGCCCCTTGGTGCCTTTTTGAGGGTCTGGATTTACAGTGAGACCCCGTGTCCTGCCGGAGCTGTGGTGGGATCATCCAACAGGCTGGGTTAAAACTTCCCTTGCCTTCCTTTGGGCAACTATTTTAATTGCAATACTATGATACTACTAATAAGAAGAGGGATTTCACACTCTTGTCAGCTTTGGGAATCTATTGTTCAGGCTGTTTACCTCCCTTTTTGTTCTGAGGAATGATTAATTGTCTCCTTGGACAAGGTTGTCCTCTAAATTATACTAAATTGGTGGTAATTTATGTAATATTTCTCACTTCATACAGTAGCGATTTGCGGTTTACAGATCCTCCTGCCAGAAGCTGCTTTTGGAGATGCTCAGCTCTGCAGCTGAGCAGTCCTGGAGGGGCCAGGGCAACCCCAGAGCCACAGCTCTGCGCCCCGAGGTGGCCGGGCCCCCAGGACCTGACCTCCGCTGTCCCCTTTTTGCTCCCCAATGCATTCAGCTCCCTGGCAGGTCTGGGGGAGCTTCTACTTCTGGCATCTCCAGTTTATTTGCAAGGAAGAAGGAGCAGGTATCTCTCACAAGTTATCTTCTTTTTGCTACGTGCCTGCCCTATTTTCCTAAACTCCTAAGTTACCCATAGTGGAGTTACCAAAGCACTGCGTGAGCACTGCATGAGGCGCCGCATCTCTGAGGTACCTCTTGGTACCACTTGGTTTAACTACTGCAGCAATGAATTCTTTCAGACTTTTTAACCAACCTCATAGTTGACTTATTTCATGGACGTTTTGGGTGAAAAGATTAAAAAAAAAGAAAAAAGATAAAGATAACTAAAATTTTGTCCAAAGACGGGCAACGAAGCTGGTGAAGGGTCTGGAGCACAAGTGCTGTGAGGAGCGGCTGAGGGAGCTGGGGTTGTTCAGCCTGGAGAAGAGGAGGCTGAGGGGAGACCTCATCGCCCTCTACAACGACCTGAGAGGAGGGTGTAGTGAGGTGGGGGTTGGTCTCTTCTCCCAAGTAACAAGTGATAGGACGAGGGGAAGTGGCCTCAAGTTGCGCCAGGGGAGGTTTAGATTGGATATTAGGAAATATTTTTTCCCTGAAAGGATTATCAAGCACTGGAACAGGCTGCCCAGGGAAGTGGTGGAGTCCCCATCCCTGGAGGTATTTAAAAGACGTGTAGACACTTAGGGATGTGGTTTAGTGGTGGACTTGGCAGTGCTAGGTTTTTGGTTGGACTCGATGATCTTAAAGGTCTTTTCCAACCTAAATGGTTCCAGTCTCTAGCCCAATCTCCTGCTCGAAGAAGGACTGTCACGAGAGCTGGTCAGATGTCGCTCTGTGTGGCCACGTCCTTGAAGCCTCCAAGAGTGGAGACTTCACCACCTCTGGTGACCTGTCCCAGGGCTACATCAGTCTCCCAAGGGACCTTTTTTCCCTAGTATCTAGCCCGATGTATTTTATGTATCGATATTTACAGTCTGCCACTGCAGTGAAGAATCATCTTTGAAACTGCCCTGTGGATAGCTGTGGGCAGCTATCAGGAGCAAGAAGTCCCATGCACGGCACATCCGTGCGGGAAGGAGAGCCCAGGAATTGGGCAAAAGCCCCCTGGCACCCTCGGGCGAGAGTGCAGCCAGCGCTGTGCTGGGGACAGGGACGATGTCTCGCCCTCTTACACCCCAGGAGGTTTCTCTTGCGTGGAAATGCGAGGCAGAGCCTTAAGCAGCGTGCGCCTCCAGCACTGACACGGGCCTTCTTCCTCCTTGCCTTTTTTTCTTTTTTCAGCTCTCAGTTGAAGTTTCAGGTTATTATTGTAAATTTATCCCAGTTGTATGACTTCCCTCTGAAAAAAAAAGAAACCATTCTTTTATTTTTCACCTCTTCAGGCTTTTTTTTGGCATAAGTTTTAGTTCCGTCTTCTCGTTAAAAGATAACTAAAATTTTAAATGTCCTTGCTGAGTCTGTTCAGTTTGGGGGTGACTCTTTTTGATGTTATAATGCCAGCATTTATTTTAGTTTGAGCTTTAATTTTCCTTGCCCGTACCTACTGAAGCTGGGTATTCTGGTATGGAAGAATTCAGAATCTAGTTTTTCTTGATTAACCGCAGGGGCATATCTCTAAGCAAAAATCTTTCCATTTGGGAAGAAGGGAATGGTGCAGGTGACCTGGAGAAAACGCTATGGTGACAACCAAATTTTTCCATAGATAAATATGCCCCAGTCCTGCTCACACTTACAGTTCTGATCTTAAACCTGGGATTCACAGAGCATCACATTCATCTGCTGTAAACCTTCGCAGTGTGAGGAAGGAGCGTTGGCTGCGTTGAGGCAGCCTCCCTAGCAGAAGCCGGTAGCATTTTGGCATGTGTTTTTTTGCAGAAACACCTACATAAAGCCCCCAAGGGCTTAAGTTAGGCTTAGAGCAGAGGGAAAAGGATATTTGCTGCCTTTTTTCAGTTTTGTTGTTTGGCCAGACATTGCCTGCGGAGGATATAGGACGTTCTCTCTCCTTTGCTGCTTTGCCATTAAGGGTTTTTTTCTTCAATTCAGACTTACTCATCTAAATGAACAGGGTATGTGTTTTTGACCAAATGCAGGCATTAGATTAAACCAATGTTGCAATAAAAAAAAAAAAAAATCCTTATTCTCTGCAAAAATTCTCATATTCTGCAATTACATATCTTGTGAACGCGTTGCAGCACCTCGTGTTCCAGGTTCAAGCATCTGAACTGTCTGACTTTGTCCGTGCAGGAGATTCCCAGAAACCTCTTCATCTGACGGCAGACGGGTTGTTTTCCCTTGTTTGGCAGAAGGTTTGTTTGTGTTTCATGGTCCTCCCTGGGCTGGGAGGGACTCCTGGATGAGTGGTGGAGTCGTGCTGACGGTGTCAGGCATGCAGGTGCGGTTGGGTGGCAAAGAGGTAAAATTGGCTGGAGTTTTAGGATAATTCCAAAACTTTGGGTTTTCCTATCACTCTCTCTTGCCTCCTTTTTAAGTTATAGGTCATCTGCAAGACCTAAGGTGAGACAAGCACCAACGCCCCATGGTCCTAGAGCCACTGGGTAACAACACAGCCTTCTCCTAATACCCCCTTGCCCTGTCCCATGCCATCAAACCTAAACACCTTCCCTCCTCTCCAGCCCACCAGGTAATTATTGCCCCTTTTTAAGCACATGGAAATGGTGCAGAGAAGGAGCTTTGCCATGAACCTTTGGACGATGAGAGGGCAGGTGTCAGGGCTCCATGTGCTGTAGGCACCAGCTCATCTTCGATGATGAGATGCTGGTGAAGCAGGGGGGCCTTGCTCCTGCAGATGCAGGCCCCCCCCAAGGCGATCTCCAGCTTAGACTCCAGGATGAAGCTGCTCTGCTATTTTTTTTCCCCTTTTATTTCTTTTTTTCCTTGTCGTTGGAGGCATTTCTGCATTTGGGGAGTGTCACGGGCCTTCCGGCTCTGTCACTTCAAAGCCTGTCGCCCTTAATGGCATTTCTCTCCAGCCCGTTCCCGCCTCCCTCTCCCATTGTGGTGCAGCCCCCTCCCTCCCGCGCCTGCCGCCTTAATTCTTTATGGACAAAAACTGACTTTAGCACAAGTCTCCTTTGATCAAAGGGAGCCTTATCCGGTCCCAGAGACAAGCGCATCCCAGGGAGATGGCAGAAATTAGGTCAGCTCTGTGGCGCTCGGCATCGGGCAGACGGGGCTGCCTCCTGCCTCTCCTGCCGGCACGGGGCTGTCAGCCGCCTTCCCCCTGCCTTCGGGGAGCTCTGGGGGCAAGGCTTTGCTTGGAGGTGCCCGGGTGAGCAGCCTGTCCTCGACCCACCAGCCTCCCCTTGCTGCCTCCTGCATCCTCCAACGCTGGAGCCCAGCCGGCAGCTCTTTCCCTTTTATCTCAGGGTGCTCCGAGATGTCTTGGGGCAAACATGTGCATTCAGGGTGATGCTGGCCTCCGCGATGCTGACAGGACGGGGTTCATCAGGCTGGCAGCAATGAGCACGCTGGGCTGGAGGAGGCTCGTTAGAAACTGGTTTAATCCCCGTGCCACTTATGCCAGCAGAGCCCAAGACCCTTTACCAGCTACGCCACTATAACGCAGAGTCACCTACGTGATGGCACCAAATCTGACTGGGAATGGGATGCACCGCTACTGGGACAGGACTCGTCTTGCGTCTTTGAGCTGGCTGTTTGGGTTTTTTGGGTGCCCGGTAGCCTGGGTGCCCGGCAAGCCAGTGGGCAGTGCGGGAGGGAAAGCAGGGACCCGCAGCTCGGCTCAGCGCGATGGACAGGATCACACCGCCCCGAAGCAGCATTCTGCTCAGCCCCTGACCTTTTGTACAGCTCATTAACAACAAATGCTGAAGAGAAGGAGGGCAGAGCCATGATAGTGCAATTTATATGTAAATGCCTAAAGTACCAAATAAAAGCAAGCCCACTGGCGTTCATTAGAAAAAAAACATTATTGAATTTTCTTGTATGTGTCTGTGTTTGTTTTTTTTTTTTTCATCTCGGCAAGACAAAGCACGCTGTCAAACCACGTTTGCCGCCTTGGTTCTCCAGTTGCATCCTTGCTGCATCCAGGCACAGGTTAGGGCCAGGTTTTCCCCTGCCTGGGTAAGGTGGGGAGTGAGACAGGGAGGCTCTGGCCTCTGGGGTCCCCAGTAACCCCTGGAGAGGGACATCGCACCTTCGCTGCCCACCCGCGACACTAAGGCAAGTCCCCAGTGAGAGGCTTTGCTGTCCCCACACCGATGCAGGAGCCCAAGGTGTTCCCCATAGCCCACACCAGTTTACCTTTAGCTAAAACCTGAATTTTCTCTGCTCTGAGGTTTTAGCTCTCAGCTGAGGGCTGCTTCTGCCAGCAGCAATAGAAACAAGGTAAAACACATGTATAAATTCTTAATCAAACCGTTTTCTATAATGGCCCTGAGTAGTACAGCTGGTGGCACTGCTGCTGGAGGGAGCGTGTTGGTGTCTTTGCATATTTGAAGAACAAGCTGATTTCCCCTTCCTGGTGCTGCACTGTCTCTTGTCAAGCTGAGACCCCACACAGGTGAGTTTGGGGGTCCCAGGTCCAGCTGAAGGCCTGGGGAGTGCCGTGCTTGTGTCACAAGCCTGGATGTAGTTTGATTTGAGGCAGAAAAGCTCAGCAAAGACTATTTCTGGACTCGAATGCAAAGTGAAAGAGCTGCCTACAGTGAAAGTTACACCCCTAAGCAGGTCTTCTTGTACCAGCGATCGTGTCAAAATCCCAGATCTTCCTCCCGCCCCAGCATCCTTCCATCCTGGCTCCTTTGCAAAGCTGCCTGACTCTGTGAAAACCCTCCCTGCGTCACCTCTGCACCCATCGGCAGCAACCATAGCTTTTTCCATGAGCGTATGACCCAGCAGTGGAGGCACAGGGAGGCTTTTTGGCCTCCAACTCACTGATCTGGAGCAGGCCGTTTGTGCAGCCATGCTCATGCACCTCCCAGGCCATCCGCAGGGCGATACCTGGGTTCGGCTGGCTTCCAGATGGCTGCTTGTGTGTTTGTGGGGTAACAGCAACACTACCCCATGCTCGGCATTCTGGGTAACCTTATGCAAATGAATGTAAATACAAGAAGACCTACCCCATTGACATAATGATGGGACTGGTTGCTCTGTCAGATGTTAGCTCAAACACATTGCTTTCACGCTTCTTGACACACAGTGTCTGGAGATTTCCAAGACAGACTTTCGGCAGCTGTGCAAGGGAAAGCTATTCAAATGGGAGAGAGGAAAAATGGAAAATAATCAATGTTACAACATCACTATCAAATATGTAGGAACCCACGTCCTGGAAGAGATGTGTTCATTATCCCGCAAACCATTATCGTTGTATCAAACACAAGAGCTCGCTCTGGGATGCTTGTGCCCATGGCCAGGCATCGCGCACCCAAAGCAGGTGCAATGAGCACATGTGTCCTTGGCCTTACCCCTTCCTCGACTCCAAACAGCCAACTTACATTTTTTTTGTTGCTTATATTGGCATTAGAAATAATCCTCAGCCTCGCCATGGGGCAAAGAAACATTAGCCCTTTCTTCTCTGCATTAGTGAGGAGCTGAGCTGTTGGCAGCTCCTGCAGAGGATGGGTTTGCAATGAGCACATCTCACCACGTCAGGGTTTTGTCTGCTGCAGCTGCACGGCCAGCCTCGGTGAAGCTTTTGGCTGTGTCTGCTGACACGGAGGCAGCACGGTGGCATCCGGCATCGCTGTTGCAGCAAACCATCACTGTGGCTCCGGGGCTCTGGTTTTGAGCCCGTGCTCTGGCCTGGAGGCAGCTGAGAGCGACAGCAAAGCAGAGTCACTGTCAGGAGCTTCAGTTTACAGGGGACTCCATCTGCTGGGAGAAATAGTGAGGGCTTAAAAAATGTTAAAAATTGCTGTCCGGGTGTGCGCAGTCAGGAGGTCTCGCTGGAGCCGGAACAGGGGCTGCTACGGCCCCAGTGTGAGCAGGAGTCAGAGCAGTGCGCAGACCTGGCATTTTAATGAGCAATTTAATGAGGAGCCACGTCGACTGGCAGCTTTTGGCTGCCTGAAGGGACAGAAAACCTCACCCTGGTGCTTGTCATTTTTCTGCTTCCCAGTGTGCTTTGGTACCTACACCTGGGAGCAGAGGAATGCCTGCCAGCTCTGGCAGGAATTGCTCTAGATACTTGGCTGGCTCTTTGTTCATCCAGAATGACTAGCTGGGAGGGCTGGGGCCTTAATCAGTAAGTTCATGATTGGACTAGTGGCAAAAACCAGCCAGCTGCCAGATTTCCCAGTGGCTTGGGCAGCCTATTCCTTGTGCGCCTGTGTTGACCCTCAGAGATTAACTGAAAAAAAATCACAAAAGCTCAAAGAATCCATCCCAGAGAGGGTGTTCAGGGTAAAAGACTAAAATAATGCTACTTAGTCATGTCGTACAAGAAGTCGATAAAGAATAACAGAACACAGATCTGACATGGTGAATTCATATCTGAACACCAGACTCCACTTTTATTATGTCCATAATATATCTCCATTGATGCAAGATAAATACGATAATAACATTTCATCTTAATCTCGAGGAGATAAAAATAATGCCTGTCAGCAAGATGGTGCTCCCGCTGTTTTTTCTGGCTGTTAGTCCACGGGAAACGTTGCTTCATCCCTACCGGGCACACGCTTTCTGGTCCTATAACTTCCACCGATCTCAACTAAACCCAAGTTCACCCCAGCTGCACGGAGGATTCGTTTAAGCTGAGTGACTGCTCACATTCTGCTCCCTGCTCCTGCTCCGGTCAGCTCCAGAGGCATGCGGTGACCTCCTGCAGCATCATCCCCTCCATCGTCCCTCCGGTGCAGGAGGGCTGAGCCCTGGCAGGGCTCCACGGGCCACCCAGCTCCCAGGAGGGAAGAGGTGAGGAGAAGCCCCCCAGGATGTACTTTTCGCAGCTTATTTCCAGCCCACGGCAGAAGATCTGAAGCAGGTCTTGTCTCCCACATGGTACCTCCTGGGGCATAATAATTAATCAGTTCCCAGCTGCTATCTACCTGGGAATTAGCTAATTTCCTGAGGATTAGTCTAATTGTCTAATTATTCATTCTATCGCCTCTCCTCCCGCTCCTCATTCATTGTTTGATTGTCTTATTTGTAAAATATCTTTAGTCTCTTTTATTTGAAGACATTTAAGAGACTTATTTTGGTTTGAGGGTTTTTTTGCATGCTTTTCTTTCCTGAAGAGAACCAAACCTCTCCTCAGCCTCCCTGAGAGCAAGGACCGGGAGGTTTGGCCCTTGCGGGGGTCATCTCCCCCCTGCCTACACGAAAGGCTTCTAATCCATTTTTGTTCATGTGTTTGCCTTGCCTGACCGGCTTCTGAGACAATATTACACTGCAAAAGTGATGTGTCTCTAGAGAAGCTGCTCTACGAGAGTACCTTGGCAGGAGTTTTAGGGTTAGGACATAAATGTGATTTTCTCCTTCAGTGGGTGTTTAACTAATCGAGTTTGCCTCTAAAGGATCCACTTGCATTTGCAGGATCTGCTCCTGCCCCCAGATGCGGTTGTGTGTCAACACGTTGGTCCTCGTTCACAGGGCACAAACGGTCACCCCCCAAAAAAAAGCAAAAAAAAAAAGGAAATCACCCACAGAGCAGCCTTTTGTGAGCGTGAATGGATACGTTTGGAAGTGCAGGGATGGGTTCTCGTTCCCCTATTCCAGCTGCCTTGGCAGGGGGACTTAGAGGCTCTTAAAGAAGTAGCCAAATTGCCGAGTTCTACACAGGACCCTCGTGCCCTGGGCTTACTAGCTGGTGTAAGCTCCAGCTGCCTTTTACATCCTTCACCTGCAGTGATGTGCAGGGAGCTGGTCTGAGTTTTGATTTGAAGCTGAAATACCCCTGGTTGTGTCCGGAGTTAAAAGTGAATTAAAATACGCCTTCATTGGTCAAAAAGGAGTGCTTGCTCTTCCCTCTCCGCTTTGGTACTAGAGCTAGGAGCCAGTGTCGGGGGGGGGCAGTCCGGCAAAGCTGCCGCCGTCACTCAGGCAGAGAGTGGCTGAATCAGTGCAGATAATAATCCTCTGTTGATTTTGCCTTGGTTTTACAATCATTTGAGAATTTTCACTAAGCAGAAGGAGAAAATCTTCTGATCCCCCAGAGGGTTCTCTTGTTCCTCTCGTTCTCTCAAGGAAATAACAACAACAAATAAACAAAAAACAAAGCAGAAAAATTAAACCCATGAGTAAACCATAAATAATGGGGTAGGGCTGGCTGAGACTGCTTTGATGTTCAAACACATCAGTTACTTGTTTTGCTCCTTTTCCTCATAATTTTCCTGCACTCACTTTCCCAACTTTTCACAGGCAGGATTTCAGTACCGGGCACGGCTCCTCAGCAGTCCACGAGCACCTCCAGCCCTGCACAGAGGAGCGTGAGCCGGGCTGGGCACGGGTGGTTTGTTTCTTGGCTGGGCACTTGTGTCAGAGGCTTTTGGGGATCTGCTTTGGGGGGTCATTCCTCTGGGACAAGTCTGTCTGGTAAGGTCTGAGGTCTTAAGGTCTTAAGGTTTTGATGAGGTCCCAAAATATGTGTGTGTGTGTTTGTGCGTTGGCTCACTGCATATGCCTATGCTGGACTTGGGTGTCAGGGTTGATGTAGGCTGGGGTTTGTGCCCATGTGGTGGTTGACTCTGGGGCTTCTTGTGGGTTGGGGGTGACTCTGAAGAGTTTCCCATGGCATGGAGAAGGGGTGTGCGTGCGTGTGCTTGGGGACAAGGGTCTGCACGTCTTGTCCGAGTGCAGTGTTTGCAATAGGAGCCAATTCCAAGTGCTAGCAGCACCGTTCTGCTGCTCAGAGGTGCTTGTTGGCTCATGCAATTGAAAAGATTATGACATTCAAAAGAAAGAATTTATAAACAGCAGACATTTCAAAAACTATTATTAAAAAACCAGCAACCAGAACACCAGCCCGCCCAGCGTATGCATGTGCCTTGACTTGGAAAAAGGTATCTAGGCAGAGCAGCTGCCGAGAACGCCAAGGGAGGTCGGCTCTGGAGCAGCACGGAGATACACATGATGCCGAACACCTAATAAGAAATTTTGAAGTGATACAAAAAGGGCATCTGAGGGAAATTAAACTCATGCATTTTTTATAAGAAATAGGGGGAAGAATGATATGAAGTGGGGAGATGTAAAGCGGGGAATGGGGAAAGAAGAGGGAAAAATAATAATGAAGATGCAGCAGAGCTGAGCCACAACGTGAAGCGCTTTGACAGCGAGCTGTGAGCGAAGCTGGAACACTTTGCGGCCGGGAGGCAGCAATGCGACCCTGTCCCCTGCCTTCCCAAGCCTGGCAGGGGTCAGGGCAGGACTGCTGCTGGGCAGATGGGTCCTGGCGAGGGGAAGGGGCAGCAGAGGCTGGCACTGCTCTGTACCCTTCCCAGAGTGCCTTTTTGATACAACTGTAAAAAATTCATTTCCACATCAAAGCATGTTTTAATTTGAGCTTTCAGTTTGATTGATTTCATTTCTTCGTCTGCTAAAAAATAACACGAGCGTTTTCGGGAAATGCCCTTCTAGTGCTCTCTAATTACTTGTTTTTTGGACTATAATCAGCCCTCCTCCTCCTCCTTTTGGTCCCTGCAGCCCCTGCCCGGGTGGTGGCAGCAGCCAGGAGAAGGTGGACATCTCCCTCCTCCTCCTGCTCCAGTAGGGCTGGGCACCTGGGGCAGAGCACCCGTCCGGGGTGCAGAGCTGCTGGGTGCAAGCCTCCATCCAGCTGTGGCTCCTGGGGACACATCTGCCATGTACCCCATGGACCGACTGCAGATCGTTGCATCTCTCCCTGCTCCCACCACTCCACCAGTGCCCACCACTCTGCAGCTGTATACTGTCGGGAGCAGCTCCTTCCTTACAGCCTTTCCTCCATGAACACACAGATCTTCTGTACTTCTCCAATTTTAGTCCCTTTCTCATACAATCAGAAGACATCTCCTGCAGCCCCTACCTTGGTGGCCATCAGCCTCCCTGGTGTGATTACACAGGTCTCCCTAAGGACTTACAGGGATGTAACTCATCTGAAGGACCTGGTCAGTTCTTTCCCAGCTGGCTATTAATCATTGTGTTTGCCCCAGAAACCCTTTGGCAGAGATCCACATCTCTTGACCAGCTTTTAGCAACCCCCAAAATAGCCTCCGGGGGTAGCCAGTGATGTATTTTCCCACTCACATCCATAGGTGCCTGCTGATCTGTCCACCATCTGGGTAAAGATCTGGATGAAATAGGTGAATGTCTGGTATTGCCACCTGAAAACTACTGAGCAATGCAAAAGAAATAGGGACTATAGAAACGTGGAGTGAAGGAGGTCTCAGGAAGGATCCAGCCAGCTCCTCAGGAAGGCTGGGTCAGGTAGCCCTGGCTGGCAGGAATCTGTGTCCACTGTGCAAGAGAGCTGACAAATTTGGTAGGTGCCAGCTCAGAAACCTTAGCTGGGATCTCCATCTGTCCCTGGCTAAAGATGGAGCTCTCATGGCTCCCATTTTTGTGATTGCCACGTTCATGCCCTCCGCGTTGCACTGACTGCCGGAGGAGACAGTTCCCAGCGCAGTGTCTGGGTACCTGGTACATTAAATCCAGAAAATACAGCCCACTGCAGCCATAAGTTATTTTATTTGTTAAAGACTTCTGATAGCTGTTCCTCCTCCTAGTTTGTGTTGCCTTTTACTTGTTCTTCCAGTTTGTCCCTGTCTGGGAGCAGTGGGGTTTCTGGGCTCAGGGAACGTTCTCCCTGCTAGGTGTGTAATGGTGTCCAGAGCCTGGGTTTATGCAGCATTGCAAAACCAGCCGAAACCAGTGTGGGCATCCTGGAAGGAGGAGGCCACATTCTGCTTTAATAATAACTTGGTCTCCCTGGAGACCATCACATGTAGACAAGCTTCAGAAAAGGCTCATAAAGGACCTTAGCCATCCCCCTAATTTTCACTCCTCCTCTTTGCACATCCCAGGTCCATCGTGGTTGAGTTACTTAGGCAGAGCAGGTTGTGCATTTGCAGGTGGTTTATTTTTTCCTAGAAAGACAGAGAATTCATACAAACCTCGTGCTGTCTCATCCCCTGGGGTAGGGCTGAGAGCTCGTGTTCATGTTTAGCATTGGTCATTTGTTCCCATTTCCATGAATGAATTGCTTTTTAGAGGGTCTCCTTGGGGAGGTGCTGTGCATTGGAGAGAGCTCATTTGGATGCGGTTAGTCCTGTCACCGTTACCTACATCATCCTAGAGTTTCAAGCTCACACCACTCGTGATGCTGTGTCCTTACGGACACGAATTTCTCCAGTATCGAGGAAGACAGAGGCCCAGCCTGAAGATGTCTGTCGTAGTTATGTCTGCATGAGCACAGAAGGCAACCCTGCCCACGTGTGATGGCCATGTGCAGGCTGTGCTTTGCAGAGCTCCTGCAGGAGCTGGACCAGCCACCCCAAAAGTGACCTTCTCTGGCAGGTCTCCCTCTTGGTGGGAGCTGTCTTGTGGCCGTATGAAAATTTTAATGTTTTCTTTATAGAGTGAGGGCTCTGAAAGGTCAGCCATCTCTGGGCTTTTTCCATTAATAAGAGATTAATTTGGGAATGGTGGTTACCTGTCAGAGCAAAGGTCCATCTACCCCAGCATCCTCACCTCCAAAAGCAGCCAAGGGAATGGGTTCAATTCAGGGAGAACAGCGGCTGCACTTCCCCAGCCCGCAGCCGCTCTCCCCGCCTGCAGCTCAGGCACTTTCTTGAGGGGCTTTGTTTAATAATGCTGATGGACTTTTTTCCCCATGAATTTGTCTAATTGCTTTTTGTATTTCTGAATATCCATTTGCTGCTCTCAGCCAAGGAAAGGTTAATGAATTAGAGCCCTTAAAAGCGCCCAAAGGGTTTTAAAAGGAAGAATTCTCTAAACACAAAGCCTCGTGTTCTCATCCTGTCACTAAGAGCTGCAGGGTTGTTTCAAGGGTGGTTGGTGCAGGTGTGGGGACCCCAGCCCTATCCCCTTCCCAACCCATTTCCCGACCCTGAGAAACTGGGGTGGTTTCTCCGGGTCTGCCTGAAACCTGCCATTCCCATTAAAGCTATTTTGTTTTGTGCTTGGAGGGGTTTGTTTCCTTTTACTTATTTATTTTCTGTTAGAGGAGGAAGGAGAGTTTGGACTGTTTTTATTTCAAATGTGCAGCCTGAAAACCAGCAGCTGCTTATTATGGATGAGTTTCATGGGGCCCAGAAAGCGAAGGAGAGAAGAAATGTAAAGGAGCGAAGTTTGGCACAAGTGGAAATGATCAGCACGAATGCAAACCTGCTGGGGGAGAGGTGTCCACAGGAGAGAGGTTTCAGCAACGTGGTGCTGGCGGCAGAGCCCTGTGGAGCGGGATGTGTGGCCGTGGTGAAGGGGGGACGGGGTCCTCACTCTGCTCCCCCCGTGCTGGGCCAGTTGTGCTGGTGGGGCACTTAAACATCTGCTGGGGGCTGAGGCAGCTGCCAGCCCCAGGGACGCTCTGCTGGTCCCCTCGTCCCCCTCACACCACCCGTGGGCCTGTGCTCTCCCCCATCTAGGCTGGGAGAGGACATTGGATTTGGGAGAAGTGTGGCTTTGCATCTGCCCGTGCACGGGCAGGGAGAGCAATTGCTCCAGCAATGTGAAAGGGTGGCAGAGGGACTACAAAGGTGCCTGGGAACCATCCCCTCTCTTCGTGGGGTGTTGCATTTCAAAGCGGTGCTGGTCTGTGGCTCCTGGCTGGGAGATGTTGGTGGCTCCAGGGTGACAGCAGTGGCTGGGGAGCAGCAGAGCAACGTGCTCCTGCCCGGGCAGGACTCCGGGGACAGCTTATGCAGGGAACGCACTGATAATTACTCAGCTCCCAAACCTGGAATTTGCGGGTGTAGTTAGGGCACATAGGTTGTAATTAACCACAGGGACTGAGCACACAAGCTTTCAAGGTATAAGAGGAGCTTAGTGGTCTCCTTGAACCTCCCATGGCGATGGCCGTGGTACCCTGCCTCCTGGGAGAAGGTACAGGTGTAAAACCCCATCTTGTCCGTATAGCTGTGGAGGACCTCTGTAATATCACTTCTAAATGCATTTTATGGAGAGGGTCAAAGACAGGACAGGTGAGGTTGCACACTGCATGGGGGGTCCAGTGCTGGTCTGGGAGGACAGCAGTGAAGTCCCAGCATCAGTGCTAATGGAGTAGGGCCGAGCCCCCAGGCACCATGAAGGGACGCTCTCCTGGAGGCCTGCGTGCATCTCCAGGCTCTACTCACCCTGATCAGCCACACCTGGGGCCTGTTCTCACCCACCCACACACCTCCAGCCCTCAGCCAGAGGCTGCATATAAGCTCAGGTCCTTGGCCCCTCTTCTTCTCCTGCCTGGGCTGTGTGGGTGCTGTACCTTGCCTTGCTCTTTGGCCCTGGCTTCAGGGTTGCCCTTGGACCTTCTTCATTGCTGTGGAACTGCGTGGTGACTATCGCTTGCTGCAAAACTGGCTCTCCTTCCCTTGTTGGTGAGGTTGCTGTCCCCCTCAGCTCCTGGCTCATCTTGCTTTGCAGAGCAGCCCCCTCTTGCTGCTTCTTGGCACTTTGTCCCAGGTAGGTCAGCTTTTGTTTTGGTTTTGTTTAATGCTTTTTATTAATGGAAGAGCTGATGTCAAGATGCAGTGTGGCTTCTCCTTGAAGTTGTCTCATCTGCTGCTTGAACAGATGAGCAACTACCCCCCAGCGGTGAAAATGTCAGTGCAGACCTTGGGGAGGGGGAGGCTTGGGGGTCTGTGCAGGGGGAAGGGGCTGTTGCAAGGTCCATGCATTGCTGCTGCAGCTCTGGCAGCTGCTGCTGCCCTCAGCACCGCTTCCAGGTGAGCAATGCTTGCTGCGCTGCACAGACCCCGCTCTGCGGGAGGTGCAAGTTGCTCAGACTAAAGAAATGCTTTTATTCACCTTTTCCCCTTATATCTTCCTGCTGTTCCCAACCTCTGAAGGCTGAGGGGTTGGCTATGCCAGGCTGCTGCAGGATTTAGGAGCTGATTTTAAGGGCTCAGAGCGAGATCCTGCTCTCTGCTTCCAGCTGCTGGCAGAGCTTTAAAGCACCAGAGGCTGCTTCCAATACATTCTGATGCACGGCTACTGATGGGGGCATGGAGGGATGAGTGCAACAAGGGAAAAGAGCTCAGGAAACACAGAGTGTGAAAATAAAGATGAACTGATGGGAGGGAAGGAGAACTGGAAGCAGCTGGTGGTGAATTGTAATAAGGTGACAAGAAGCTAACACTTCAGCAGCTGCTTGGTGCACCCAGTAACCCAACACATTTAATGAGATGCTGCCTGCTGCTAACTGGAAGGGTTGGTTTCTTTAAATAAATATTATAATAACGCATGGGAGATTGCTCTGACAGTTGCCCTAGCTCTCCCCGTTTCACCTGACAGTGCTTTATTGAACCTGCTGTTTCCCCACAAGCTGTGGCTACTTTCTGTGACCAGCTGCACTCCAAGGTGAGCACGAAAGGCTCGGGCTGTGGAGGGGACATCTGCTTCCCTGGTGCTGCTGGGAGCACTGGTTCTGCCTGCTCCTGTGGAGATGGGCTATGGCCTAAAAGGAGGAAGGTTCAGGCAGGCTGCTTGGACATGTCTTGTCCAGTTGAGTGAATGCAAAGCAAGGGCTGGGCATGGACCCTGGGCAGGCATTTGGGCTGCTGCACCTCCATGAGCTCCTCTCCTGCTCAGATGTGTGGTTGTCCCTCCAGGGTCCAGCCTCAGATGCATGTTGCCTTGAACAATACCCTCAGCTGCTTTTATCAGCTTAAAGCTGACTCTGAAATCCACTTTAATTTCCTCTCTCTCATGCCAGCCTGATGATTACTTACAAAATCTGGCTGCTGCTGGTGCTGCGCCTGCTTTCTGGGTACCTGTGAGAGCCTGGGATGCTGCTCTTGCTGGTCTGGGGCGGGGGTCTGGGCTTAGGGAGGAGGAGTGCAATGAAGGTTTGATGGGCAGGGCTGGGCTGTGGGTGTTTGTGATCAAATCTGGTGGGGATGAGTGTGCAACAAGGCTAATACCAGTCTGTAACACGTGTTTAGACCTTTAGGTGAGATGCTGCTGTTCTTAACTGGGATGCTGAGTTGCTTTTTGGTGAAACCTGCTGTGGTTTTAATGGGTGCATCAAGGTGCTGACAGTGCTTGTAACCAGCCTTGAGACTGGCTAAAGCAGCTGTGCTTAATGGCAGGGCAAATCCCTTCCAGCAGAAGTGGCAGGTTGGCAGATTCCCTTTGCTCCTCTGGAACAGCCCAGAGCTCTCAAGGAAGATGAAGAGCCAGGAATAGTGGCCAGGTGATTGAAACCAAAGGAAAAGTTTAAAAGTCCCAGCTGCACAGCTGTAATAACAGGACCACCGAGCACTTTGCTGCAGTACAACTGTAAGATTATTTCAGATTTTATTGCTCCTTCAGGCCCTGTTGCAGATCCTCCTCCTGTGCTCTGCCACCAGCTGCAGAACAAACTGCAAAAGGAAGGGCTGAGAGGAGCTGGGAGCTCAGTAATGGCTTGGCCGGAGCTCCTCTGCTTCAGCTCAGCAGCTGCTTTGCTCAAAAGTGCAACTGTCTAATTCTTTCCATGAAAAGTACTTGTTTTTAACCTAGTTTTTTGATAGTTTCTCTCTAGCCTTTGTGGCCACATAGTCACTGGTTTTACTTCCCTGAGCAAGATCAGGTGCCAATCCTCCTGTTTCTGCTTTTCCTACAGTGCTGATTTTCTGTGTAGAAATAATACAGGTTTTTGCTGTCAAAAAATGGTTGGTAAGCTGAGTTGTTCATGGGTTGCAAAGGTGCTGTGGGTTGGCTTCAAGAGCTGGTGGGCAGGCACCATAAAAAGCTCTTCCTTCATCTAAATCCCTATTTAATCCTGACAAATGCTCCTAAGGGCTTCATCTGTAAGTTCACTAAGTGTGGGGAAAAGCTTGTGTTACCCCATTTCTACACTGGGAAAGGTCTTCAATCAAGAAGAGCTCAAGAGATATCCAGGACATGGGTGGAGATGTTATAAAGCCATTGGGGCTGAGGGCTGCTTTGCCCTGTGACTTGAGAGATTCCTGCCTCTCGTAGCTCCCTGCTAGCTGTGGGAGCCCCATGGCACTGAGAGACAGTGAGAGAAAAATGCTGTTTGCCTAAGGTTGCCATGAGTGAGCACCAAGATGACAACAGACTTCTCCTGCCCCTGCTGTAGGCAAGGGGTGAAGGACTGTTTTTGCCCAAGCTGAGCCTGGAGAGAAGCAGGGTCACCATCTAAACCAAACCTGAGCGCTTCCTAACTGCAGGCATTCGCCTCAAGCCTGTCTCTGGGGTATGAGCAGAAGTCATGTTGATCCGGTTCTTGCTGGAGCCCAGGCTCTGACCTGGAGGAGTGACTGTGCTCTGGGCCACCAGTGGCCTCACCGATGCGAGAGCAATGCTCTCCTCCATCCACCCCATAGCCCTCATGTTTTACTCGTAGCTTTGGAAAGTGCTAAAGCAGCCTTAAAATAGATGGTAAAAGAGAAAGTGCAAGAACAGTTTAAACCATTTCTGCATAGTTTGCTCTATTTTTAGTTGCAATTTGATAAATGAATGTAGGTCAAAAAATGGGGGAGAGTTTGCACTTTTGTACAAAATTCAAGAGAATTTTGGAAAGCTGGAGCGGCTCAGGAAAGGACTAAGTAGCTACTGAGCACAAAGCTTGTTTCTGCCTGAAGAGTGGGCTCCGTGTGTGGTGGGCAGGGAGGTCTTAATTTTTATTTTGTTGGAACACTTACATAAAAACTTACCTAAGCCACAGGTTTCTACCTCATTTATGGGGATTGTGCAGTGGTGCAAAGGCCACTTTCTCAGGTGCCTGTCCTCATTTTTGAGGAGGAGAGGAGGGCTGGTGCAGGCCTGCGCTGTGCCCATGGGGAGCAGCCCTGGTCAGCCACCATCAAGCCCCCCAAAATGGTCCCAGCTAACGCATGGACCAGAATGAAACCCCGAAAAGGGAGCTGTGGCTGGGAGGCAGTGCGTGATCAGATAGCTGTGCCTGATACAGCGCTGGGTTACCTGCTGCAGAGCAGGTTTCGGTGTAACGAAGCAGTGGGGGTTGTCTTTGTTAACAGCTCCAGACACCTCACTAAAGTGCCTTGTGGGGCAGCTTGGTTCTTGGGGCACTTCACTGAACATGAACAGGACTAAAGCTCCAGGGCTGTTGGCTTTTTGGAGGAGGTGAGAGCGGGTACTTCAATTTCTTCAAACTTTTTTACATGACCAATTTGCTCATGGCAAAAGTGAGAGCTGTCCTCAGTTTTCATATCCTGGTTTCCATTTTGTTCCACTGAAGCCCTCTGAACGTAGGTGCTGGGTGTCCCAGGAGGTTGTGCTCCACAGCCTGGACCAGAGGGAGCACCGCCATTGTTTCAGGAGCAAACCCCTCTGCTACAGGGAGCTGAGGAAACCCCTCCCTGAGCCATCTCTTCCAGGTGGTCAAGGCACTAGTTTGTACCAACAACAGCTTTATTTGCAGAATTACAAAATGAAACTTCAATGTTGACCTCCTGTAAGCAGCCAGCTCGCTCCTCTCCAGCCTGGGGGTGTACCTTTTGGTAAAGTAGCTCAATCGAAGACACCAATTGTTCTGGCAAAACACATGCCGGGCTTGCTCACCAGGTTACTGCAGGAGCGTGTACAAACTGGGCAGGATGCTCAGCCCTCTGGCCCAGGGGTGAGGTATGCTGCTAGGTGGGTCTCAGCTGGGCCAGCTTGGTTCTGCTGAACTACTAATAAACTGTTTGATGCCCGTGATGAGACACTATCTGTGTATCTATCATGACAGCTGTCTTTTAAAGGATAAGAGGTTATTTCTGTGTTCCTGGCTCTTTTGCGGAGATCAGGGGCTGAAATGGCTCCTGAACAAATTGACCCCCAGTGCTGCAGGGTTGGGCTCTTGCCTGCAAAGCCAGGCTGGGAGGGTTACTCAATCTGAGCAGCTATTCAGTGGTTAAGGAAGAACAGCAGACTTCCCAGTATGCAGAACTGTTATGTTCCTTATTCTAGCTGCTATAGAAGTTATAATTTAACCTGCACTTAAAAAAAAAAAAAAAAACAAACCTCCACAGAATGAAACTAGACTTGATATCTTTTTTCCAACATGTTATTACTTGGAGTATATGGCAGGTGTCGGCTGTTTGGGTATTTCAAACACTCTGCAGCAGAGCTAAGGGGCAGGGAGGTACTGAGCATCATCCTGGATAGTGCTCAGCAGGAGGGCTGTTGGGAGAAGGGCTGAACTTCATAGCAGAGTTAAGAGGCCAGTATGGTGTCCCCCTCTGCAGAGCAGTGAGAGGGGTCCTCTGGGTGCATCAGGCCTATGAGATGGCTGCTGAAGATGTGGAAAAAACCACCTGGGTGGATACAGATGCAAAATCTAGTTTATTCTTCTGTCATATGTTTCTGCTCCATGGGAAGCCTTGGAGGGCTGGGTTTATGTTAAGGGTGGGGAGAGAATAGGTAGAGGTAGGTGGGAAGGTGAACTGCTTTGAAATGGGATGTAGACTTGGCCTAGTCCCAGCTGTAGCCTCAGCTGGGTTTAGAGAAGGTTTTTCACCAGGTTTTTTTGATCTCGGGCTCCTTGGAAGGAGGAGGGGAGGCAGTACTAATGTAATAAGGAGAGTGGTTTTAAGGAAGGACATGTGTTTTGATAGAGGACACCTGAGGATGAATGTCCTCCAGTACCATTGAAGGTGTTCCCCTGTCAGACCCCAGAAGGCAGATTATTGCTGTGGGTTGGATGGGTCCCTTTCCTGCGGAGGCTGCATCCCATAAGGATGAGCCCGGAGCACTCCTGGAGCTGCAGTGTCCAGGAGCGATGCTCTGATCTGTGGCCCTGAACAGCCCTCTTCCCATTTGCTACCTTACCACACCCTACAAAGAAAAATCTGCCAAAACTTTCTTGTTGTAGTACTCGGTTACCTTCGGGACACTTGCTCACTCTTCTGCTAGCTTTCAGGCATCTGCAAATGTAATTAATATCTTCTAAATTAATCTTCAGTGCACAGGGGAGCAAAAAGACACAACCTTCCCCGCTCTTCTCCCAGGCCCTATTTGTCCTGATGATGGTGTGGAATAATAGGACTGCAAGAAGGAGCAGGTAACACCCCCCTGTGCCCTTCTGAAGGTGTGCTCGCAGCTCTCTGCGTGGCAGGATAATCGTTGTACCTGCTGCTGTTGGACTTATCAGCAGGAGCAGGGATGGTTGGCACCTGCAGGCAGCCTCCCTGGCTTGCTCAGGCTTCAGCAAATGTCACCGCTGCATCATGGGGGAGTTCAAGTGCCCCCTCAGCCCTCTCCCCACTGGGCTTTCTCAGATGGTATTTGGTGAGGGATCATCAAAGTGCTCAATGCCCTGGTCCATCATGCTCCAGCTGGGGAAGCACATTGTATACCGGGAAGCCAAAGGACAGAATAATCATAATTAAGGAAAAAAGGAAAAGTATTTGATGGGGGCTGATGCAATCCTCTTCCAGTGTGACTCACTCTCTGTCTTTGTTGGCACGTGCAGTGCTTGGGTGGTCACTGAGAGTGTGTTCAGCCTGGTCCAAGCCTCTGCTTCCAGGTCAGTCTTGCCGCTGCACCGTGCCCCTGAGTTGCGGCACGGTTGTGTCCCAAGCTGCGTGGTGGCTCTGAGAACGCGGCAGCACTAACTTTGGTGGGAAGCTTCAAGAGCAGCAGGTTTTTGTGTTGCTTCTGTCTCTTTTGTCTTTGGCCATTTAAAAATACTTCTGCATTAGTGGGAGATATGCCAAGTTGCTTGTGTGTGCAAATCACATGTTTAATTACGCATTAACCTCCATTAACAGCTTTTTACCTAGAAACCTCAAAGTGGTTGGTGAAGGCAGGATATGCATTGCTGTGGTGGTGCAGGAGGCGCAAAGAATCACTGTGGGGGGGTGGGTGCCTGTTCCCACACCACGTGGGAGGCTGTTGGGGATGGCTGTGGCCTCCTCCCACATGGCTGGATGAACCTTCCTCTGCATGTGTGTGTGTGCAGTGACCTGGCTCTGGATTGCAAGGAGACTGTTTGCACAGCCCAAGAGAAAGCAGGCCCTTCCTTGCTAGTCCCTGGCTTTGAATACTTGCTCTTCCCCCCATCCAGTGTTGTTTTCCCTTGAAAGGGCATATATAGATGATGATGCTTATGTGCCTGCATTTGAAATTCTGGTCTCTAATGTATCTTTCTAGGGTTTTCTATAGATATACTCACACAATATCAAAAGCCTCTTTTTCTTATAGGTTTTTGTTAGCCATCAGTGGCCAGCAAGTGGTCTACAAAGAGCTCAGTTATGTTGCTAACGATTGCATGAGCTTGACTTATGGCAGAAAAAAGTAGCTTGACTCTTTTTTTTTAAACTCAGCTAAAGCAAGATTAATGGAAAGCCAATGTGTGTGCTGTAAATTCTGTGTAGTTAATACATACAATATTTTAGAAGTGCAAAATAATAGAAAAGCAGGTAGGGTAAAAAGACAGTAATTGATGGATTGCCTTTGATTTTTTGTAGAGAGAATAATTGTGTGTGTAACTGAGATGAGGCACTTAGCAAGCTGACATCATGTTCTGCAACTCTTACATCCATTTAGTCATGAAAATCACTGTTTTCGGTGTACCTGGAAAGCTGCACCAGGGAACAGTGCAGCACATTTATTATCAAGTCTCAGAGGTATGTTGTACATGAGGAGCAGCTGGGAAGGCTGCAAATGTGAATTGTCAAATGCTAACCTTGTGTTTTGTTGGATGCGGATGCTTTTTTGTGTGCCTTGTGGGCTGGCTCCTTCTCATCACCACCAGTGTCTTCTAGGTGGCAGGTCTTGCTTCTCTTAATGGGTAAGAAATTGTGCTGCCCTTGGCACTGGTTTTTTTTTGTGATGAATGCCTGGTAAGAAATGGTTTGCTGGCTGCTAACTGTGTTCCCAACTCATTAAATCTCATGGGAGTGAACACTCCCTATGCTCAATACTTTGTTGAATGTAGCCTACCAGGGAGTGACTGCCTGTCACAGCAAAGCTCAGCAAAACCTGCGTGGGGTGGCAAACAAGATGGGTCCCTTGTGTCCAGCTGTCTACAGAGAGAGGCAGCACTTCTGATCTTAATAGTTTGTAATTTGAGTAAGTGACTGGACAAAGTCCAGAAAATAGGGATGACATGGGGTTTTTTTGCCTGTGGTCCCAGGATCAGAGAGGCAGGGACAAAAGCAAAGGCTCCCCAGTTGCAGCCCTACCTGCTCAGTAGGAAGATCAGGCAGAGGGGGACCCACCAAGTCAGGAGCCATCCTGAGATGGACAACAAAGCTCCCTCCAGGGATGGTGTGCTATCATCTTTAACCGCTGCATACTTTGACACCCCGCAGGGATAAGCGGCTGTCTGAGGGACTCCTACTTTGACTTTTCATACAGCTGTCCTAGTGACAAGGTGGTGTTTTCCAGAGCAGAAAACCATTGGGTCTGCTATGACACAACTGCATCACCAGCCTAGCCTGGGGAAACATGGGCATAGGTGAGGCTTGCTATGTAATGAATATTTAAATTTGAGGAAGAAGTTTCCACTGGAGGCCCAATTTAGCCTCAAGAGTTAGTGTACAAAATACCATATTCCATGATGGGTGGGGAATAGAGTTATGACAGCCTGCAGAGCAAGGAGGTCTATCAAGGAAAGATGTGGTACTTAATTTTCATGACTTAAATGGGTTGCCAGACATTTTGGGCAACAGCCTCATTAGCTCAAGATACACAAGCATCTCTCAAAAGGCAGTGCCGTGTCCTACTGATCATTCCCAAGATGGTTTATTGGATGAGGCCTTGCCCAAAGGAAGAGGAGGGTTGGCTGATGGCAGCATAAAGGGGAGATTCCTTCCGTGCTGTTCTTTAACCTGGGACTGGCTCTGTGAGAGTTGCTTGGATCCATTAAAATCTCCAGCGTATTGAGAACTTGTAAGCAACTGATGGCAGTTGTGGATGCTAGGAAGACTTCTCAAAGGCACAGAAGGCAGGTCAGGGCCTGATTCATCTGTGCAGGAGCCAGGGTCCTAGGAGACTCCATGGGGGTGGGAGGACCTTTTTCTGAACAACTGAGTAGCCCACCCTAATTGACTTGTCGTACTTTCAAATCCAGGTGCTGGTTCTCATCTTTATTCCCCTGCAGGCACCAGTTTGGATAGATGTTGTACTGCTAGCTTGCACCCATGTAGCAGGAGTGTGGGATGAAGCCTAGCTGAAAATTGTACCCCAAGGAGCCACTTCTAGAAAAAAATTCAGGATACTCTGAAATTTTTCAGGCATAAGAGCAAGTACAGTGCGGACATAGCTACTCCTGGAAAGGCTGGTCTTTTCACTCAAGATTGATTACTCTGCCTCAGCATGTGTTATTAAACATAAAAAATACAAGGAGGCAAGGGAATAAACTCCAGTATAAAAACCCAAAGATTTATGCTTGAGCTTTTCCACCCAGCTTCTGTATTTGTTTTACTGCTTACTTAAGGGGCTCAATTATGTCTTGGAAGAGGCAGGAGGCAGAGGGTGGGGAAGAAACCTGTCACCTAAATGACAAGGCACGGCGCTTCAGTGCGGTGTAATGCCTCCTGGCTGCTGGTGGAGAGGGAGAGAAGGACTGGTTCTGATGGCAGTAATTGGGCAGTGCTATTTCAGCAGTAGCCCTCTCAGTGCATGCCTGGCAGATGAAAGTCTAGGTCTGAGGATGGGTGGGATATGAATGCTCTTGCTACTTGGATGCTCTGCTGTTCCAAAAAGACTTCAGCATCCTGCCTGCCTCCTGCCCTCGCCAAACCTCAAAAACAAACATTAGCAGTTCCTAGTGGAAAAGAAAAAGAATAAGACTCTCTTGGCATTTTTTTAAGTAGAAAAGTTGAACTGTAATGCAATTCAATAGGCAATAGGATCTGTGTTATGGATGTCTCCTGGATTCAGCATGTTCCTTGCTGCCTTAAAACTCTTCTCGGTTCTCCCAGCAGCCTGCAGGGGAAGGCAGTGTGCTCTTTCCATCACAAAATAATCCCATGCTGGGGACAGAAATGCCCCTGTGGTGCCTCGGTCTCAGGCTGTCTGTGGGGTGCCGGCAGGAAGGGGGGATCACTTGGGAAGCGTGGCTGCTCGTGACAGCCTGGTTTAGGATGAAGCGGGTAAGTGGTGGGGCTTGGGGAGGCATTTGCTGCTGCAGTGATCCTGGCTGCTCTCCTGGCACCTCAAATAAGCATTTTGCCAGAAGTGTGGTGTTTTCTAGAGGTGGAATGGCAGTGACTGGGGGGTGTCCTTGTTGGTCTATTAGCCCCAGTGCACAGCGGGGATCCTGGACTTCTGATGCTGCTGGGTGCTTTGTTTTGGAGAAGGCACCTGGGGGTCTTGCTGATGTGCCCTGCTGCTGTCCTCCATCACCCAGAGCTGGTGATTCCTCTTTCTCGCTTTCCCTTCCTCTGCCTCAAGAGGCTCTAGTGATGCTCAGGCCAAGCAGTGCCTGGGGTCCCCAAATACAACATGGGGTTGGGACCAGTTCCCCTGCTCAGGGCCCATCCAGTTCAAGATTTTAACTCTTTGGCACAGCTTTTCTAGGCTAAAAACATAAACAAGGCAGGTAATATAGTCAGCCTAACTGATGAGATTTAGAAAAAGCAAACAAGTGGTCAAGCTAAGAAACTTTTTGTTACTGTTGGTCTTAACAGCAGTTGGTTTTTGTTCCGGCTGTATCCTCCGGATTTCCACCTCTTTCATCCAGCAGTAATTTTCCTGGGGTTATAAAGGCAGTTGTTCTTACTCTATACAAATACACTTCTGTCTTTCAAACTTTCACTTTTAAAAATATATTTAATGGAAAAGCACACTGAGTAATTTATTGCAGCTGTTTCTGTCCTGTCACCAGGGAGATTCTGAAAGAAGAACAAGTCTGGCATTGCAAGAAGGTGGGAAGGCTGGGGGAGAATTGAAATGGGAGATGGAAAAGAACAGGCAGAGGGGGGACAAGGAGCCCCCTCTGTGTGTGTATAGGCACATACCTGTGTCCATAACCTGTCTGTGTGCATACGTTTACATACACATATATGTACATATAAATACAGATCTATATGTATGACAAAGCGGCTCAGAGTTTGTTATTGCTGTTATTGGCAGGAACTTTTTCTTCCTTTGCCTGAACAGCAAGGAAAAAAAAATCTATATTATTGTTTCATGCCATGTTGTACAAGATGCCAGTACACAGGTTAATGAAAAAAATGCATGAATTTGGATAGATATATAAAGGTCCCTTGGGTGTTCAGTTGTAAATCTTTGTAGCTGGAAGGCAGAGCAGACATAAATAGGCCTGATATAACCAACTGTTTTACATACAAATGAATGTTTGCCTTTTATTTAGTTGACAATATTATTATTTCGAATCCAAGGAGAATATTAAATGAATTCTGCTATGTTGTCTCCATTAGGAGTGATCCTTGATCTCCGAATTGACTGTAGTGCTGGCTTTGGGATCCATGCAGGGTTGTATAAAGCCGGGGGTGTGCACATATGTGCATTTTTTCATGTAATGGGGCAAGTGTCACTGAAATGCATTTGGTTCCTTACAGAAAAGTTCCTTGCCCATAAAGCTCCACTGGGAGGTAGGAAAAAGGAAATAAATTGGCTTATGATGGCCCCATACTCATAATTAAGGGTTCTGTACAGTGGAGTTCTACTGAACCAACAGCAGCAGAGAGCTTATGTCTTTTTAAATATAAATTATTTCTTTCATGTTCCAGGTAGCATGGTGCTGGTGTAGGCTGCCAAGTTGGCAGCACCGGGGTCCGTGTTTGCTTTTACATGTGGGACACGCGCAGGTGATGAATGCCTTCCCCTCCCTGGCAGCAGGAGGGGTGCACAGTGGTGCGCTAACCCCAAAACATGGCTCTGGTGCTCTTCCCACTGCAAATGGAGTCAGAGGCCACGGATTTATTGAACCCACCAACATTTCATGCTGCAGCCTGCTTGGTGCCAGACCGCGGAGGGGCCTTGGGAGGAAAAGACCCTGTGTGCCATCAGTCCCAGCCTCTTTTGGTCCCTAGAGTTAAAAGAAAGATGTAATGTGGGATTTCTCTGCAAATACCACCCAGTTCCTTGTAATTACTGGGCAGTATTAAAAACAAATAAAATAGATGTTTGTTTTTTCTGGGGGCCTATTGGCTGCAAACCTAGCAAAAAAGGACTCGCTACACTTTACTGTGCAGTAAAATGTATCTGGAGTGAACATGCAAAGGGCAAGCAAAGAGATGAGGCTTTTTGAGTGTAACTAATTTTATGAAGAATAGCACTTATCAAGAAAAGGGGGAAAGTGTTGTCTTATTGGCTTTACACAGCTGGTTCTTTAAGCCATTTACATGTCTTTGCATAAGCAATATTAAAATGACTCTAAACACTGAGGTTTTTCGGTAGCTCATTGAGCACTGCTAACAGTATCTTTTAATTGCAGAGCACAGCATCTCCGTATGTTTTTCTGGGAGCTGGGGTTGATCACTGCTGAACCCATTCTTGTGCTGAGACCTCTGATCAGCAAATCTTGGCTTTTTTTGAAGCTATTTAGTAGGGTCTGTGGCTCTAAGATCACCTCTGAATGCTTGAATATGTGATTTCCTCACTGTCTTTTGTGTCTTCATGCTCACAAAATCCACAGTACGTAGGAAAGTGTAATTATCTACACTTTACAGAGTATGGGGCAAAGAAAAATGAAATGGTTTGGTGAAGGTTGCACAGACAATCTGAAGAAAAACAAACAGCTGGGCCCAGTTCCCCCACAGCCAGGACTCGGTTCCCACACAGGGGCCACCCTCCATCTATAGCAGTTTCTGCCATTTTAGATTTCCACCGTCTTTGGGTAGGGCAGATGGTTCCACAGTACCAAAAGGTGCCTCTGCAAGGGTTTAAGCAGCCTGAGGGAAAACTTAAACCGAAGAATATTGTTGGAGTGTGAATTGTGTGCCGAGGGTGCTGCCATGTAGAAAGGACCTTGGTCACCCTTCAGAGTTATTCCTTTGTTGTTGGGTAAAATGGAAAAATAAGCTGGGATGCCTGAGACACCTCAAATTATTTTTGCCCCAGTTTGCTTGCTTTTGGCTGCTGTGGCATGCTGCCTTCACTGGTGGCCCCAGCTCGAGGTGCGGCCTCACCAGTGCCAAGTGCAGGGGAAGGATGACTGCCCTGGTCCTGCTGGCCATGCTGTTTCTGATACAAGCCAGGATGCTGTTGGCCTTCTTGGCCACCTGGGCACACTGCTGGCTCATATTCAGTCGGCTGTTGACCAACACCCCCAGATCCCTCTCTGCCTTCAGTTCCTTGAGCTTAGTTCCAGGCTATTTCTTGCCTCTTCAGGTGCACAGAGCAAAACTCAGCTTAGTTTGCTACAGGTCTTTGGGGTCATCTTTGCTCCTTGGCTCACCTAAGCCATGGAAATGTAGCTGTTGAAATCTGTATGAAAGGAAGTTTAATTTTAAAACAAAGCCTTCAAGCAGTCAGAGCCAGCCAGCTCAGAAGATTGTACTTTCCAAAAAAAAAAAAAGAAAATTAGCATTTGAAAGCCAATCTCCCTGATTCTATATTAATCTGGAAAATTAAGATAAAAAAATAATTATGGAGCACTGCAGTATTCATATTCTGTCAGAGTTGAGAAGCTGAAGTCCAAAAGTGGAGAGTGTTCCTGAATCTAAAAATCCTGAGACTTAAAATTTTATGGGAGTTCTCACTCTGGTTTTGGACAGAGTTGACCCAGCGTGGGGGGCAAGCGGGGGCCTTGGCCACCCTGTCCCTGCGTGAGCAGCTGAGCAGGTCCATTCCCGGGCTGGGTGCCCTGCCAGTAAACTGTTGGAGACTTTCTTCTCCCATTTCATGGGGATGTGGGGGAGAGGGGTGGTGGTGGAGCGTGGGGTCTGCCTTGGCATGTGGGGAGGTGCTATCTGCCCGTGTGGCTTTGAACAAGCCGCCATGAGACTCCAAGACCGCTGGCCTTGTGGATGGCTTCCCTGCTCAGACCGGCTTTGCACAGCGTGAGGGGTTAGGCCGGTGATAAAAGAGCTGGCAGGAGAAGAGGGCAGGGGGAGAAGGCTTCTGACAAATATGCATATCCTTGAACTACAAAGGAAATAACAAGGAATAACGTACGCCCTCTGCTTCTGCTGCCGGATCCTTTTACCGCCTCTGTGCCACAGCGAGATTTGTTGCAAAGCCAAAGTTTTCCTTTGAACAATTGTATTTAAAAGGCATCCCATCAGCATGGGGGGGTGGTGGGTGGCTGGCCCCACAGACGGAGCCGGGCAGAGCGGTGCTGGTCTGCTCCGGGGCCAGCTGCTGCTGCTCGACAACAAAGCACGGGCTGGGTGATCGTGGCAGTGCGCAGCAGAGAAATGTCTCAGAACTTATTTTTGGAGTGAATTATAATTAAAAATAACCGTAGGACAGAGCGAGCACAAAATACAGAGGAAAGATGCAGATGCGTTTGCAAGTCTTTTTTTTTCTGTTCTGTTTTCAAATAGTGCTGAACTGGAAATGTTTGGGCAGCTGAGGAGGCTGTCTTCTAGCTGGTGAGGGCAGAGAATGATGAGAGCTGGTACGACCTGATGGGCCTCGTGGGTGGGAGGATGCCCTCCTGCATGGGTAGTGAAGCTCAGTCATGTTAAGAACATCTCTGGGGTACAGCTTCCACCTCCATCACTATCAACCCCAAAATATTTCCCAGCCTTAATGAGATCTGGTACGGATAGCAGCGAGGGCCAGAAGTGCTCCAGACTGCCCAACTTTTTGCCTTGCTGTTGAAAGTAGCTGAGGACCACTGGGTCTGCAGTCACTTGCCCCAACACCGGCTGTAAGCTTTTGTGCCGTTGTGGCAGAGATCCATCCGTATCTCAGACCCTCTTCCCCCAGGTCTGTTGCACCGTGGACCTCCACGCTGCTGGGCATTACCCTGCTTAGCTTCTCAGGATGTTTTATCTTAAAACCTCACGTTTCTCTGCTGCTGGTAATGTTGCAAAACAGCTTTGTTCAGCATGTTCTAAAGGGCTAGTGCTAATAGCTAGTATTCTGTGTTCCTCGTTTAATTTGTCAGCCATAAATAAGAATAAAAAACCCCAACAGTGGACAACGCTGGCTCTGTGGCATGTTTGCTAACGTGGGAAGTAATTATTCACACGACTTCTGTTCACAGCTCCAAAACCAAAGGGAAAGAAGGAAAAGCCCCGTGAGCTTTGCAGAAGCACTTAGAGATTTGCACTGAGGGCTGTTGGGGAGCTTTGGCTCCTTTCCTGGGAAATGCTTCTGTGAGCTCCTAATCAGCGCAAGCTTCCCTACAATGTGCCGTGTGGCTAACTGCAACTTAACTTATTCCTCTTTTATTTGCATTTAATGTGCTACGGTTGAATAGAGATGCAAGTCTGTGTAATGAACACAACTGCAACCTGTTTATACAGCAAATAAGAGCAATATTTTTCTTGTATAATGCCCTGTAGCCTGGTGAAACTTCATTGAGCGGGGTGCTCAGGGACTTGGTATTCTGGCTCCGTATCTTCTACGGATGCTATTTCTGTGTCTGTCGTGACCCTGGCATGGTTTCAAGTCCTGGGCTTCTTGCAGATTTCTCACAGCAAATTTCCTTTGGTGCCTAAATACCAGCTCCTGGGCATGCTGAGAGAAGGCTGAATGCTGCTGGGGCAGAGCAGCTGGCAATTAAGACATCAGGATCTGTGAAAGGGCTGTTGTCACCCAGCGTATTGGTTGATATGAAGTATTTGTTGGTGTTACTGATTTAAGCTTTTCTGTATCACCTACTCCCTGCCACTCACTTTTTTTGTGGTTAAAAAAAACCCACCCACAAACCAAGAAAAATCCTGCCTCACTGATGCCTTTTGCTGGTGTCCAGCCCCAAGGGAGGGGTGAGCTGTGGTCGGTGTGGGAAGCAGAAGGGGATGGGGATGAGTTGTACTTGGATTGCATCCAACTACTGTGTGTTATGAAGCCAGAGCTCAGCGTTAGCCCAGGACCCTCATGCAGAGGGAGCTTCAGCATCAAAGTTGGGGCTTTAGCCCCCAGCTGGCAACAAGGCATGGAAACGTTATCCTTTTGCTTTTGATCTCAAGCTGAAGTGATTGAAATGTGCTGCAGAGCTTCCAGGTCTGTTCCTTACCCCATGCTACAGGAAAGCTGCCTTACGCTCTGCTTCCCATCGCTGCATGAATGGGGCCAGCAGCAGAGAGCAAAATGCTGCTGCAGCTGTTTTGGGCACGTGTGGGGGTTGTTTGCACATGACCTATATGGAGGAGGCAAACATACCTGTCTGTTCCCACCGGAGTTCAATGCTGCTCACACGTTATCATGTGTATGTGGGGGAGTGGGAAAATAGGTCTAGGAGCTCTGGGGAGGATTGCTGAAATGGCTCTGCAGGCAGAAACCTTGTGTGTAGATGTCTGGGGGCTGCTGTACTAGTATGAAAATGTAGCAGGATTCAGATGCACAGTTGGGTTAACCGGAGGTATCCCTTTAGGGAGCAGCAATCAAAGTCTTTATTTGACACTCGGATGTGAGGGAGATCTTGTGATCCTGTTGATACCTGTGAATATAGAAATGTCCTGTCACTTTAAACTGATTAGAGCTGTTGTTCAACTGATGTAACTAGATCCTTGTAGTTTTGGGAGAAGTCAGCAAGACTCCAAGATAAGAGACTCTTAAATAACCTTGCTTTGGACAGCTCGGCCCTGGGAGAGCAGATGCGTGGGACTATAAAGATAAGAGAACTGCACAAACACAAAACCAGACCAGACCATCCTTAAAAGACAAAATATACTTAATCTTAGAACTGAGTCTGCGCAAAAGCAAAGGTCAGCGAGTGGACACAGTGAGGAGGAGTATATCCTCATTTTTTCCTGATTTTTGGCTTTTCATGGCATCACTGTCCAGAAATGGGGACAATTTATCCTACAAACTTCAAGGAAAGATCAGTGCTTCTTTTAATGAATGTTTTCTCTAGAAACTGGCTTCAGTTGCAGGAGGACTCCTAACTGTATGTCCCCAGGATGAATCCTTCACAGCCTGGAAGAGCCCATAAATCATGATTTGGTAGCACTTGTATGAGATGGGCTCGACATCTGCATGAGACTTGTAGATGGGGCTTGTGCTGTGAAGTAGATGGGTGTTTCTGTGGTATGGAGCAGGGTGGGACCTCAAGTGCAGCTCATCCTCTACCAAAGGGTCAGAACTTGTTCACCTATGAACAAGTCAACAGCCTTGCTGCTGATGCAGGATAGTTGGGGATGCTGTCCTTGCTCCAAAGGTGGTGGATATGGGTAAGTTCTGAAAATAGAAAATGCTCCACAATCCATTACTTAGTCTTTGGAGGGGAGGGGAAAAAAAAACCCAACATATACTTATGTGCTTTTCTGCGACAGCTACTCTTCTGCATTGGAGATGGGAACCTGAATGAACTCCCTTGTGAAAACCCACTGGGGAGTTACCCCTTCATCAGACAGCCCTAACCCTCACCTTGTTTTGGGGAAGCAGACGGAGACCCAGGGCTCTGCTCTGTGCTGGGCTGCCCTGCCACAGGCATAGGCACCATAAGCCAGTGGTGGCAATAGGCAACGCTGGCTCCTGGCTTCCAGCTGTGTAAAGGGATTGCGGCATTTTTGGCCGATGCTCTCTAAAATTGACCAAGTGATGTGGGTGTTGAACAGCATGGCTAGAGCATCGAGGTGTTGGCAGCTGTGAAACGTAGACTGAGCAGAGATAATAGCGTGTATTTAGTGAAATGTATGCTCTCCCTGTATCTAACAGCCTGGCATAAACGTTATTAGTCTGCTGCCCTGCTTCCTTTGGTGTAATCCTCATCAGAAAATGAACTCTGCTGTTCTTCCAATAGATCTGGAGGTTCCTTGTTTTCATTTCTTTATCCTGAGGCTTCCTACATCTCACCTCTCTTCTGCACAGAAGGGGGTGGGAAATACTGGAGATGAAAAAACAACCAGTTGGTACCACTCATTTATTGATTTTTCTTTTCTGCATTGTCTGCCCAAGATACGTTGTCTCCAAGGCTGGGGGCAGGAGGCGAGTTCCCTGTTTGATGGATTAAAATAAGAGAGCATCCTTTAAGATAAATTCCTCCTCTTGTTGCTCACTTGTTCATTTCCAAACAGCACTTTGTTGCTTCATGGGGTGTATTATTTCTGTTTTTTCCATATCAAGGAGGACGCGGATTCCTCCTACTTTCTTTCTAGAGTGAAGCTTGACCTCTAAGGGAGCGAGGGACTCCTCGGTGACTCCTCTCCTTCTCTGCTCACTCTGAGCTGCTCCTGTGTTCAGCAGGGCCAAACTGCAGCTGGTGGGAGAAGGGGAGGGGAAACCCCTCTTTACATATGTTTGAAGGTTAGAAATATCAAGGATGGGGAAGGCTGTGAATAATGTATGTCCCTTATGTGCGGGCTGGCCTACATTTCCCACCAAATGACTCCAGCCTCCCGGTCAATGCTTTGAAGATGTACCCTGTGTTTTGAGTTGGTTTTCTGTTGTTTCTCTTCCACCTGTGTGAAGCGATTTGGGTCATCTCTCCTTCTGCCTGTGCTGCATAGCACCCCTTTGAGGCAGTGCTGGGGATGGATGCGGTCTTCATACCATTGGTGCAGTGATGTGTCTGGAGCATGGTCACTGGGGTGCAGAGCCCCACTGTCCCCTCATGTTCAGTGGGGCATGCTTTTCATGAGGGAGTTCAGCGCTGCTGAGCTCTGGTGAGAAGAGCATGACGTGTGAATCTGTGATGGTGGTACTGGAGCTTTCTCCCCATGTGGGCACCAAGCCCAAAGGGTTCCTCTCGCTGGTGTGGGCACAGGGGCTGAATAAACTATGGGGGAGGGAACGCTAAAATTACCATAAATTAATTTTTATCTCTAGGCAAAACTGGTCCCCAAGCTAGGTGACATTAATGGTGGTGCATCACCACAGGGGGCTGCCAAAACTGCAGAATGGTGTGGGTTTGTATGTGTGGGGACATGAGCTTTTTATAAATATAATCGCATCAAAAAGAGCACTGGCTAGGAGACTGCTCCCACATCTCTCTGTACTTTGCATCTACTGCCTGCATATACCTGCTCATTGTGCATCTCTAATACCATCCCCTCCATCACGCATCTCATATTTTTCATGCTTCTCTCAAAGTACCCTATTTTGCCCTTTGGAAGAAATTACTTCTCTATACAGCTGAGGTACTGGATTGCACTTGCACGGAGGGATGGGCACAGACAGGATCACCAATAAATTTAAGTTAGAAGGGCCCTTTGGGGGTCCAAGAGGTCCCAGGCTGCTCAGGACCCAGGACGTGCATGTTGTGGCTGTCCTCCTTGTAGGCTCCTCCTGAGCTCCCTGCCATCTCTGCTTTAGGCAGTGTTACACAGAAGGGCGCTAATAAGTTAAGTAATTACTCATGTCCAAATCAATTTGCTGTCCTGTCTGCTTCATTTTCTCTTTGGAGACCGTATCAGCATCGATTCCTGAAGCCACCCTTCACATCACCCGTACTGTGCACAGGCATACGCTTTCAGTGACTTCTGGAACAGGGTCTGAAGGAAGATGACTTCTTTCATTGAAACTTGTTTGCTGCATTTTGTAGCAATTAAAATACCTTGATGTGGGTGCAAATTATTTTTCTGGTAGATCTCAATGGTCTGGCAAAAAGGCAATCGGAATTTTAACACTATTGCTTAAAGGCAGCAACAGACTGGTGTAATAACAAGCGGGGTGCAGAACAGGGCTGGCTGTCTGAGTGGGCTGTCTGTTGGTTTCCACTGCTCTGGAAAATTGGATTCTAGTGAGTGGTCCAGCTGACTGGAGATCTCTGGAGAAAAATCTGGGATTTTGCAGAAAACATTAGTGACTCGTCATTCTTCCTGGTCCAAGGCTGTGATAATGCACCAACATGTGTTGTTTTTTTTTTGAGGAAAGCAAAGCTCTTGCTCGTTGTTGTGCCCAAGAAGTGCTATGACTACTTTTGTTTAGCTTTCAAAGCACAGGTCTGTGACGCTGGGAGCACCTGTAGCTGTACAGCCACATGTTGTCCTCCTCTGCTCATAGCCTCTGGGCTCCGTGCTCCAGAAGCAGGGATCCAGCAATGGGCAAGCACCGACTCGTCCTGCTGCTATGGAAATGGAACCTCTCCAACCTCCACTCACATCTTGGGAAGGCACAAGACTTTTTGTCACCTTTAAAGTGCAAAATGTGAGATTGCCATCCGAACTCACTGCTGGCTGGGGGCAAGGGGCTGCCTGGTCCTCAGCATCCATCCACCCTCATCTTCTCACCCCTGTGGGGTGCAGGAGAAATAAGGTGTGCAGAGATCAAGGCAGCGCTCTCCAAAGTGTGGTGCTGTGCAGGATGAGGAACCGAATCTTTTATTTTCATATGTTAAAGTTTCAGGAGCTTTCGCACCTATGCGCTTTCTCTTGGCCTAGGTGTGGCTGCCCTGGCTGATGTGGCGATGAACGCTCAGTACATCTAGCTGTGGGTGTTAATTTTCTTTTCCCGAGAGCCCTGATATATGTTCTGCCTGCAAAGGAATCTTTACAGGAGATGTGACAGATAAAAATAGATGACTTTAATCAGGTTTTCTTCAACTAGAAAATTAAATGTGAAATTCTGACCATCTATATTAAGATCTTAATATATTTAAATAAGTTGTATTAAATGAAAATGCTAAAGCAACGTGTTTACTGCTGAAGTTTTCTGATGCATCAAACCACTTAAAGGATAAGTGGTAACCTGGCTAAACACCTGCAGCGAGCCTTGCTGAAGGGCTGTCTCGGCTTTAAAAGCAGGTGTCTTCAGGAGTTACAGAAAGAATAATTTTTTTAATAGCAGTTTTATCCAGCAGTAAAGCTCAAAAATTAATTTAAATTTTGTAACAAAACACAACTCAGGAAAGTGGTTTTCCTTCTGCAACCTCTGAATAAAAATCAGGTGCAAGAAGATAATATCTATTAGCTCTAACATCTTGAAGGTTTTGGCCGCAGTTATTGGTAACAATCAGTTCAATTTTATTGACTACATATAATTCTTTTGTATAGTAGATCAGATTAAAATGCAAAGCATGTTTTAATAAAAATATTTTTATTACCTAGCACACATGAAGAACTTGTAATTGGTAGAAAGCTATTTGAAATGCTGATTTGTACATTTTCATTCAGTTCCAGTTTTTGTCCAAATACAGTTTGACACAAGTGAAAAATAAACTATCATTTAGTAAATAGTAAAGGCATCACTTAGCACTGTTTAACATGGCAAAAAATTGGAAAAATTCAGACTCTGAATGAATACAGGTATCTGTATTTGCTTAAATGCATACAGATGAAGCAGTGAATGGAATGTAAAAGCTAGATTTAATTGCAGTTCATGTTTTAATGATTTCCCACCAATGAGAATGAACCTTTCTGCTCAAGAGTCACTCAAAAGTACAAACAGAAATCGGATTGAGACCAGTGATGCTTGCTGATTTGAAACACTTCTGTGTAAATCAACCCATCCCTGCCAGGGAGGGAATAAAAGACTTCTCTGGTGCAAACCGATGGCTCGGGCCAGTTGTGGTGTCCCTCTGCAGGTTGGCAGTGGATGGACCTCAGGGAGTCTGCTGTGGTTGCTGGTATTGAGAGCTGAAACTGCCATGCTTTCTCCAGTTCCAGGACAGAAAAGAAGGGTTTCCAGACCTTCTGAGAGCAAACGATGAGAAATAGCAACTAATCAAATGGGGTATGATAGGTTGCTGCTAAAGGAGTAAAGACCTGCCTGCACTGATAATAAACACTGCAGCTGCTTCCAAAAATTACTCCCCAGGGCAACTTGTTCAAACTTTAGTTGTGGAGGAAAAATAACTGTGCACAGCAGAGCTGGTCCATTCAGTAATAAAAAAAAAAAAAACAACCCACCCCACACCAACAGGGAAAAGCCGGTGTGGAAGAGTGGCATCAGTGTCTCTTGTGGCTTTTGTCAAGGATGTTGTGCTGAAGTGACCCTGAGTCACTGAGACAGGACCGTCCAGCTGGGTTTGAGCCTCAGGTACTCTACCTGGCTTCAGTCTTGCTCCTTTCTCATGCCCTTGTCATGTCTGTTGTGATCTTCAGGTTATGTTTGGCCAGAAGTTTCTATGTAGGTACATAACTGGAAGGAGGAAAGGAGCTAAGAGCTGCTCTAGCACTTCTTGTGTGGTTCTTGTATCCCTATGTTTGGGGATGCCCTTGCTGATTCCTCTTCTGCTTCTGGCTCCCTGCATCATCTGAGGCTTCTCAGCCGGTGTCTGTGTGCCTTGGTTTCCCATGTCTAAATTTGGTATGGCACTGGTCAGTCTTGCTGGAGGGCTGGGAGGCCAAAGGTGCTTAGGGTGAGAGGGGATGTGTTAGGCTTTGTAATGCTACATGGATGTAGAGTTTTACCTGCTCTCCAGGTATAGCTGTTGAGAACAGTTGCTCTTAAAGGAGGAAAATCCCTTCCTGGGTCCCTTCCTCAATTAGAGGAAACATCCTTTTGGAGACCTCTCTTCAGCATCAAGGTTAAAAAACAGGATTATGTCTGCCCTCCTGTCCTCCCATCTCCCCTCCTTCCTACAGAAAAGAAGCTGGGGTCTTTTGGTCTTCACCCTCCAAAACAGCAAGAGAAGTGCAAAATTGGTCTTGCTCTCACCTGCCTCCTTCCCTCTTCAGGAATTGCTTCTGGAGGCTCCTCTTTCTGCCTTAACAGCTTAATTCTAGTAAGATTATATCTCCAAAACATGGTTGCCATGAAATGCTATGCTTAATAAAATGTGTTGCACATCAATAATTTAGGTACTTGTGACAACACATAAAACTCTGTTAAAAAATCTTGCAAACTTGGCCCAGTGTTCTTGATAATTAAAAATTGATGCAATGGCAAAGTATGGTAGGCATTAATTCTCTCTCAGATTTTCCTTGTATTTAAATGAGGGACCATCAATTTTAAAATACCATAAAAAGTGTGGCAAGATTGTAGTATTTTAAATATATCTGATATATTGTCGCGTATATTTAAATTATTAATATGCAATGCAGCCAACAGGAGTCTAAATTCCACCCAGCGCGAATTCTCGGTGATCATTATAAGAGGTGCTTGGTAAGCTATGGGGGAATGGAGATAAGCCTCAGCAGTTGAGTAATCTCCTTCTCTGGGCTTGAGTCTCCTCTGCCTTGTTCCATATGGAGCCATTTACACCTGTGCTAAGTGGGGATAAAATGCTGCCAATCTGAATTCTTCACTGCCTTGCCCTTGAGGTTGCCTTTTACATCTGTTTTACACTTGCAGAGCCAGATTGCAGCCTTATCTCTGCTGTTGTAGCCTGGGCATTACGGCAGGGAGGTCAGGACAGCTTGAGATTTGTGACAGGGTGGCTGGGAGCAGAAACCGGAGTGGTTTCAGCATGGGAAGAGAAAATGAACCGCACATGCCTGGAATTAGTGACTTGCTCAATGCAAAGTTGGGGGTAGCTCTGATGGGAAGGAAAGGTTGGGAAGAGAAATATAAATTAAATAGAAGAAAGTAGAGATACAGGCCAAAACCATAGACTTGCTATCAGACTTTGGGTCAGATGCAGCACACTGATGGTGGAAATCTGGAGAAACCCCAAGTACTTCCTCTGTATTAGCAGTTATTCAGCTAAAATGTTGTTTCTAGGGCAATGCTTGTCCCAAGGTCATAAATGAAGGGAGTTCTGCTGATGCAGGTAAGAAATCTGGGGACCTGGGCCATAAAGGCATGGCCCACGTTTCCCAGGGCACGTGGCTCCCTGGAGGTATCAGCAGAAGGCAAAGGGTTGACGAAGCCCCGGTATTTTTCACACTCATACCTAGGGCCAAAATAAATTGATCCATTTTTCTTGTGCTTGCTGCAGACTATGCCCTACTGCTGTGGCTCTGTCTTTGTTTTGGGACAAAAGAGATGGAATGAATAGGTAGTTAAAATTTCTTGGGGTTTTTATTTAAGGATTGCCTACAGGCTCAGGAAGACATTATCTCTGCTTTACCAGCATCTCTCTGGGAGTCCTGGCTTAAGGAAAAATCTTATTTTAAGACAACAGAGTTGGTGTGGGGTCTGGGTGAGAAGGGGATGTGTCATGAAGTCCCTGAATACAGGCAAAATGCTCTGTCCTGGGCGTTGCACTTTGTTCATAAGAACCTACAGACTGGGAGGTCAAAAAAAAAAAAGAGCACTAATTCAGTCTAGTTTTGCATGCTGTTCCTAGCAGTGCTGTTTTCGGAGGCCGTGTCTGAGTGCAGCACTTGGTGCACCTGGCCAGCTGATTAATATTTTCTCATGGGGGGAATTTGTTCCTGGCCTGACACAAATGGGTGATTGGTTTATGCCTTTGATCCTGAGGATTTACAGCTCTGTGCCGTTAGGGAAACTGTGCATCTGTGTTTGTTCAGGGCTGGCTGGATCCTGCTGTTGTCCAGAGGAGCAGGAGGATCCCTGTTTCCTCCCCTTGCCTTTCCCTTCTCCTTTTCATTTTCCGCTGAGGGGTGATTCACGCACTCTCCCCCTGGCTAACCCAGCTGTGTAAGTGCTCCTGGCTCCTGTGTTGTATCAACATCCTCTTTATTCCTCTGAGGGTACAATCTGTAGGTGATATTTTAGAGAAATCAATGTGAAGCGAAAATTGGCAGCGTTGGCTCTGCATGAAAATGACAAGTGTCTCATTATTGGCCCAAAGATTTTTTTTTTTGCGGGGGGAGGGTTCTGGTGGTGGAAAATGTCAATGTTCTGTTTTTCTTTTTAAGTGGACTCAGGTTATGGTGACTGTTATGGAAGTGTATTTTATTTTCCATTTAGTGCCATCTTCATTAGACACCAGAATGAATCTCTCCATTCGGCAGAGTACATCACGGAGAATTAATTGTCCTGTTCACAGAGGTAGTATTTTCATGAGTCACTAATAGTGATGAGTGTAGTGCTTCCTTACAAGGTTTTTTTTTCCTTGAAGAAAAATAAAAACCTAATAAAGAATAATAAAAAAATAAGATAAAGAGCATCCTCCTGACTGTGCAGTGTATGGTGTGTGTGTCACTGAGCAGCCAGGCAGGCAGTTGGGTGCAGGGAAGAGGAGCTCAGGATGGTTCCGCCTGCCCACCCACCCCTCGGAGCGGGATGTTTGAACTGATATCATCCCCCCGATGATGAGGTTTGCCCGACCTTTCCTCAAAACTTCAGCAATGGATGTTTGTTACGCTTTCTGGACAGTCGGTTCTAGTGCTTTGTTAACCCTCAAATTCAACAGTTTGTTTTGACGCTGACCCTAGACGTGCATTGCTGCAACTCAAACGTGTTCATTATCGCTATCCATAGCAGGTATGGAGGATGATCTGCCTGTCTCTTTCTGAGGCTGCATCGCTCTAACTAGAGGATTTCTGCTCTTTTCCCTCTACAATATCTCTTCTTTAAACTGAATACCAGCTCCTCCATCTCTCCTCACAGTTGCCCCTTCTTGGTTTCCCAACCCATCCACATCCTTCCCAGATGGCAGTGCCCGGGCGGGCAGGCTGCAGGTGCCCGAAAGCCTCACCACTGCCCATGGCTGTCCCTACCCCGCTTTCCTTGCTGTTGGCCCTGGTTTGGCTAAGGATGGTCCTCGGCTGGTGGCCTCATGCTGGGTCTTTCCTACCTAACTGGAAGTCTCTACGCCGGTCCTCGTTGACCCACAGCCTGCTTTTCCTGCGGAGCATTTCTCTTATTTGTCAAGACTGGTTCAAATGCCCCTTATCCCCTGTCTGTTTGCAGCGCTGCCCGAGCTGCTGATGTCTCCAAACTTATTGTTTCACCCAGGTCAGAGAGTGACAGTAGTGGCTAATAGTGGCTCAGGACAAATCCTCACCCAAGGCATACTGATATGTTCCTCCAGTTTGACAGAAACTCACTGAAAACTGCTTTCTGTTTTCCACCTCATGCATAACCACTTTAACAATCTCATCTAATCTTACTTCTGTGGCTTGCTTAAGACAATGTCATGTAAGATGGTGTCAAAAGCCTTGCTGAGGTCATCGTATACAACAGCAACCACCTCTTCCTTTCCATGAGTCCTGCTGCCCTGTCACAGAAAAATATTAGATTCACTTGACATGGTTTGTTCTTGACAAATCCCTGTTGGCTGTTCCTCACTGTCTTGTTATCTTTTAGGTGCTTAGAAAGTGTGTGTTTGTTGATTTGCTGCAGTATTTTTTCTGGGAATTGAAGTTAAGCTGCCTGGCCTGTAATTCCCTGCTATGTTTGCCATTCTCTGCTCTTCTGGGACTCGCCACAGTCCCTGAGTTTTCAAAGATAAGCGCTAACAGCCCTCAGATTGCCTCCACCACTTCTAAGTACCTGGCAGTGAATCTCAGCGGACCCAGCTGATTTGAAAACATGTAATTTTTCTAAATATCTTCCGGACTATTGCTTCCCCCTTGTAGTCTGAATTCTTACCTTTTTGTCACAAGTAACAATTGAAATATCTATACAAATGAATCAATCATTTTTACTAGCGAAGCATTGCCCTCGGCAATGATGGTTGGTAACTGAGCTGTGCTGAGTAACAGAGGAACTCTTCTGGTCAGTGACTTATTACTAATTTGACTTAAACTTTTTTTTGTTATTACTCAGGTTCCTTACAAACACTACAGCAGTATATAACTTGAACTACTTTTTTTTTAGCTCCTAAATGCACATTGTACTCACTTACACAGTCCGTAGTCATTTGAATCAGTTTCTACAACCTACATTCTTCTGTCCTGTCTGTGGTCCAGGATGTGGTCCTTACCAGCTGCTTTTCCATAGTTTATTTGGTGTCTCTAGTATTTTTTTTAAGATTCAAAGGCAGGTGGGTCTGAGGGTAAGAAAATTTTTATGCTGGAGATGGTAGAAATTCCCTAAAGTGCCACAGCATCTTTGCTGCACCCTGGCAGGCTCCAGCAGCCAATGGCTGGGGTGGGCACCCTGTGTTATCCCAATGCTCCGTGGGCAGGGCCACGGCAGCAAATGTGCTGTTGTTCTCAAATACCTTAACTTCCCAGGTGAAAACATGTCTTTAAAATAGATTGGAAGAATTTTTAGTTTGGAACTCTGACACTTTAAATTTACTCTTATCTTTGTCTTGTTTTACCATCATTTTGTGACACCACGTTAATAGTGAGAACGAATTTCACTGGTAATGCTATACTATGACAACCTGTTAAGCAAATCACACTGATGTTTTTCTTACTTGTATTAAAGGATGGCTGGGATTTGGCTTGCTGAATGAAACATCAGATTTTTCCTGTGTTTCAAAGTGTTTCCCATCTAGTTTGCAATGAAATGGTTTGACATTTTTCAGGTAGGCAACACTTTGATCCATGTGTCAACTTGCTTCATTGGAACAAACAGGAGATGTTTTGTTCTCGAAGAAGTATTTGGTATCTGTTATTCCCTGATATTTTTTAAATAAAAAGCCAAGAGTGTTTCTACTTATACGTTCCGCCATGGTAGAACTTGTCAGTCATAGTAACATGTGTTATAGGTTACAGTAGACTTGTCATAAAAAGAAAAAAAAAAAGCCCACTAAAGCTTGTATGACAGAATTGTAACTAAAATTTCACAATTCTGAAATGAAATTCTTAATGGAAAATTTGAGACAAGGTGATGTCTTGTCATTTCATAATATCTTAATGGCAATTGACAGAAGGAGCATTTTTCAAATAACTTCAGTTTCAATAAAATGGACTCTTTTTTTAACTGAAAGACATTTAGATGAAAATCAAAACCAAACCAAAGGTTCTTCCCCCCCACTGCTAGATGGACAAGTGTGACCCCTGAGAGGCTACCTGGATGCTAAACATTGGATCGTGTTGGGAAATGCCTTTTCCCATGAATCGGTCAGTCTTCTGCTTTATATGCTTGTAGGAAGAGCCCTTTTCTCTACGTAGGAGCCTTGCTGGTGAATCCAAGGCATGGCAGAGCCAGGTAGTTCCTCACATGTAGGAGCACTTTCCCTTGGGGCAAAACCAAGAGAAAGCTCAGAGCCCTGACCTTGCTGTGCTGCATGTGATGGCACTGTCATTTCTACCTCTGTGCCTGGCAAGGTAGGTCCATTTCTTTTGCCCGAGTATAAATATTGCCTGCACTTTCCCCTCTGTGAGGAAACCCAGCCTCTGCAATGCTGCTGGTTGTTGCCTTCTGGGATCTCTCAACAGTTTTCTCTTCTTGGGGGAAGCTTTGAGGTAGAGAGGAGGATGCTGAGGGTTTGGCCCCTCTGCTCGGCTGAGGTTTGGTGGCACTGAGACCGTGGGAAAGAGCAGCAGAGAAAGGTGGCCAGGCTGGGGTGTGTTGCCCACCTTGGGTCCCTCCTGACTGCACCATAATCAGTGATGGTCTGGCTTGTCCAAGGAGAGAGACCTGGAAGGGAAACGGGGTGAACACAACACCCCAAAATAAAGGAAAAATGCCCCATGCTCTAATTTTATGCCATAGTAGGCGGGGGGGGAACCCAAAACACCAAAAAACTCTTATGTTCTGTAAAGGATGATGATGCAGTAACTAATTAGTACTGTATCAGCATATTCCTACAAGACTGACTAAGAAGAGGAGTTACCACAGACTGATTCTTTACCTCTACTTTTTGGCAGCTCTTATGCTTTGCAGAAATCCACTGGATCCACACCATCTCTGCACCAGCCTGATCACTTGTGTCGTGCAGCAGGTTGGGACCACATCTGAATGTTTATTTGCAAAAGATTTAGGTTGGAAGATGGTTTGATGAAATCGTATGTTTCTGCATGTGCAGCATGCAGAAATGGTATCGATTTGACAGTTAAACTTTGCAGGGGAAAAAAGAAAAAGGCGGCATTTTGGAAACTGACTGGATTCGAATGACAGGTTTTGATATTTTTAGTTTGAAATAACATTTTATTCAAAATACAGAAAAGGCAGAGGGAGGAGAAATCAAGAGCCAAAACTGAAGAGAAATGTATCAGTTGATGAGATTTTTTTTCTTCCCTTTGGAAAGGCATTTCATAATTTCACAAAGGGAGAAAAAAAAAAAGAGATTTTGCATTTCCAGGACAAAAAAAAAAAAAAAAGCCCAAGTCTCTCTGTGGCCAGCCCTACGCAGAATGTCTACCAAGAGCTGTGAAGAAAAGGGTTATTTCTGTGGTGTAAAGCCTTCCTTCCCTTCACTTTTCATCCAATCCAATGAATCCAATCATGGAGAATGTTTATTTTGAAAAGTCATCAAGATAGAATTGGAGCTGCGGTGACCTGGTGGCTGTTGCTGAGACCTCAAACAGCCACCTTTGGTCTGAAGTCTGACAGCCCGCTCTTGTGCTGCCGGCAGGATTACAACTAGTGCAAAAGTCCTCAGCTTTTAAGGCTCGGCACGTAGTGAGGTGTTCTGGGGTTTGCATGGGAATAGAGATATCGTAATGAGTGTGTGCGTGAGCGTTTGTCTCATGAGTAACTGCTAAAGCCAGCATCAAGCTGCCAGACGTGCGCTGTGTTTCAGTTATGCAGGATTTGGAAGGTTTGGGTCTAAGCACTACTGCTGGTAGGTCTCCGTAGGGCCCCATCTAAGCTTGCAGGCTGGCTGGCTCTGTAAGCAAAATAATAATGAATATAATTATTAGTAATTTCCAGCTTGTTCATAGGCAGAAGCCAAGCTGAATAACTAAAGAATCCCAATTTCCTTGGTGCAACAAAGTCTTGTTTGGGATTGGGCAAATGGCACAGAGTTTTTTCCATTCATATTCCAGTCAGCGTCTTAAAACAATTCCGCTCCTTCTCTCTGCTCTGACCTTTGATGGATAGACCACTCCTATTAATACTGATGATCTTGGTGCCACGAGCCTTCCTCTGAGCGGGGCTGCTTTGTGCTGAAAGGGCACAAGGGAGCAAATAGCAGCGCCTCTCCCGTCTTGTCAGACGGGACACCACGAGGAACTGCCACCCTCAATTAAGAGACAGCTCTTGTGATAACGCAGTCCTTCAGCCCAGGCTCTACCTGCAATTTGGCCACAAGAAAACGCAAAAACCCCGACTGCACCGCTGATTTGAGATGGGGCGGAGGGCTCTGGGAATAAAGGGTTGGCAATGGTCTGCTAGATGGGGCAAATCCAGGAGAATTCCTGGGACCAGAGAGGATAGGGCTCCTCTGGGTCCTGTGCGGCAGCACCTGTTAGAGCACACAGCTGCAAATCCTTTCTTGTACAGCAAGAAAAGTGTCCCCTTCTGGCAGGGGAGATGAGCAGCCCTGAACACCGGCAGCAGCAGGTCAGGGCACATCAATATCGGGCCCGCAGCTGAAACTGCAGGGCAGAACTGCAATCTGCCGAACCACCGGTGCTCGGGCACGTTTGTGTAGCTGGGGGATACTGAAATGCTGGGAGGCAAGTTTGCACTTTGTACCCTTCCCCACTGCCATGCCAGCGTGCGATGAAGTCCTTTTGGTCTTGAGAAAAATGCCGTGGGATCTTTGGTTGACTGCTAGTTGTCAGCAGAGCGTCCTGTCTTTGAAGGCTTTTGTTTGCTATAAATCTCCAAAGATATTTAATATCCCTAATTCTTACCTTTGAAAGTCTATTGCTAAAGCCCTGAACTAGGAAATATATAAGCACGTAAAGAGCTTCGCACACAGGAGGACTCGCCTCCACCTCAAGAGCGTTACTCACGCTTTCAATGTTTGTCCCCAACAAATGTCCTGCATTGAGACAGAAACCTCAGGGAATCATGGAATGCTTTGGGTTGGAAACGACCTGTAGAGGCCATCCAGTCCAACCCCCCTGTAGTGAGCAGGGACATCTTTAACCAGATCAGGTTGCTCAGAGCCCCGTCCAACCTGACCTGGAATGTTTCCAGGGATGGGGCCTCCACCACCTCTCTGGGCAACCCCTTCCAGTGCTTCACCACCCTCAGCGTAAAAAATTTCTTCCGTCTATCCAGCCTAAATCTGCCCTCCTTTAGTTTAAACCCATCACCCCTTGTCCTGTCACCACAGGCCTTGCTAAAAAGCCTGTCCCCATCTTTCCTCTAGGCCCCCTTGAAGCACTGCAAGGCTGCACTAAGGTCTCCCCGGGGCCTTCTCTTCTCCAGGCTGAACAGCCCCAACTCTCTCAGCTGAAGGGGAAGGCTTTGCTCGGGTTGCTTCTGTGGGGGGCTGCAGGCAAAGTCGGGGGGTGCATGGCCACAGGGGCTGCTGCCGCAGGGTGTGGGCTGATGCTGATCTACAGCTGTGCTTCCCAGGGCAGTTCCCACCATGATGCCTTTGACTTGGTGAGAGGAACTCAACTGGCTGGCGGGAGTAGACACCCACAAAGAATGAAACATCTCTCTCTCGCCTATCGGAAAGGATGACCTCATTTTGAGTTATAGTCTCACTGCTGCCACTATTTTTTTTTGTAGTATTTCCAAACTTAAAAGTATAACAAAGGGGAAGGATAAAGTCTGAAATCCATTAAAAGCTTTTTATTTCATGGACTTTTAAAATATCACCTCACCTTGATGTTGTTTGAGTTCTCGGTGGCTAAGCTGAATTCTAATTTTGCTCTGGTAGCTTTGCTAGCCAGCTATACCTTTCAGGCTCATATCACATGGAAGATGAAAAAAAAACCATCCAAATTTCATTTTTAATCTGTCTCACTTTAAACAACTTATCCTTTTTGAGATACCTAATTACCCAACCTCATTTAGATAACCATGTGATGTGTGTGTGCTACATCTGTGATCGCAAATGGAATATCTGATCCCTGTGGAATGATCCATTGGGGAATGAGGGTAATTAGTCTCTAACAAATACAAATTTGGAAACATCTGTGCAGATTTAAGCTTAGGGAGCAGGACTGGGGAGCAGGTTTCAGCAATGGGAAGAGAGCAAGAAAGCAGAACTCAAGGTATCAGGCAAATATTGCAATTAAATTAGTCAGCTTGAGGAAATTAAATCAAGGGAAATTGGAGTGTGTCATATTTTTTGATCTGGATTTCTGGCTGTTATGAGATTTTGAAGAGAGCCAGTGAAGAAAATAGAAACTAATAAATTTTAATTTTTTTTCCTAGTGACTCAGAGGAGAGCTGAATGAAGCCCTTTCTGATTTTTTGATAATTAATGCAACTCCAATGGCAAAGGCAAATGTGATTAGTCACAAGTCAGCTGAACTCTCACAGCAGATTTTCAGACAGCTTCTCATTGTTTCAGCCTGCACACCCTTTTTTTTTTTTTTTTTTCTTTTCCTTAAGCCAAGTTACTCTTGCATGGGCCCATCCTATCTACACGGCCAATCTTTGCTGAAGAAATCTGGTTGCAAACTTTTGATGGGCAGTCAGTGATTTTTGCTGATTTTTTTTTTCTTTTGGGGGCAGGTGGGGACTGGCATTACCTAATGAGCAGATCTGGGAGCTGGAAAAGTAGAGGCACCTGGACCTGTTGCTGTGTGTTATGGGAGTGTTAACCTCCGGCAGGGCAGCAGGATCCCAGATTACCGGAGTTATGTCCGGTGGTGCTTCTGGGGGACGGGTCAGAGAGAACCTCATTGCTGATGAAAGGTGAGAGCACGCTCTTTGCTCTCTGCCACCTCTTCTGCAACTCACCTTACACCAGCTCTGGGACTCCTTGAATGCCTCCAGGAGCCAGTTCAGCTCATTAAAGCAGCGGGGAAAAACTAGTTTTTGGCAGGAGAGGTGAGCTGAATTGGCTCGTGGAGGGTTGAGGGCTCCAGGAGCGCCCTGAGATGGAGAACGGGGCAGAGCAGAGGTGCAGGTCCTTCTGGCAGCTGTGAACTGTCAGACTGGCAACGTGGGGGCTGCGGCGTGGAATTTAAAGCTTTTATTTCTGATTTACTGGAGAACAGCTTCAGAAATCTCCTACCTTCCTATGTGTTCAAAAGATAGCTCCATTTTTTACGCTTCAGCTTCCCTGACTCTTAGGGGATTTGGATCAGCTTCCTTTACTTGTGTCTCAACTTTGTTAACTTGATTGTCCTCCAAGGTCTGCATTGGGAAAAGTAGTTAGCGTATGTTAATTTAAAGCACACGGTTGGGTATCAATAGTTATGAATAGATGATTAAGTGCATTTGTGAAGAAGGACATTTCTGAGATGTGAATGTGCAGATTTAGCTATTCCTTAAAAAAAAAAAAATGTGTAAGATGCTATGAGTGCCTTTACAGCAGTGCTCGTGTGGTAATAAATGGGGCAACGTGGTCAAGGATGATTGTAAAACAGACCAAGGAAGTTTTCTTACGGATTTCTGCTTTTGGTTTCTAATTTGACTGAAATTTATGCCAATTTGTAACAGCGTTAGTTTGGGTGCAGTTTTGGTATCCTCTTGCAAGCCAGAGGATCACAGGCTATCGTAACCTGGAGCTCCTGGGCTCTTAAACTCTGGAGAGCAGAACAATGCTTCATTAGCAGTGCAATTAATTTCCCTGGTGCCGTGCCAGCCGTGCTGGGCTCCATGTCCCCAGCAGATTTAAATTCAGCAGTGAGAGCAAGGGAGGCCAAAGGCCTTTACACACAAGCAGATGACTCAGTGCTTCATTTTTCATGATTACTCAGGTAGACAGCACTGCTCTGACAGTTAATATTAAAAATGGGACGTGTCCTCCTCCATGGAGATTGAGCAGGGGAGTGAAGAAGGATGAGTTGATATAGAGGCCATCAAACTTGGGAAAGCAGCAGACCTGCCTGTTGCTGTGCACTGCAGTACGAAAGAAGGCACAAGAGAAACTTTGCAATTAGCATCCAAGGAGGTGCAAATTAGCCGTCCCTTTCTGAAAAGTGCTACTAGCTGGTGCTCCTTCCTGAACCTGATTTCTTCTCCTTGCTCAGGGTGGTGTGTGAGAGGAAACCCAGGGGTGTAGGTCTAACTACATCGTGCTTCCAAAGGTCCGTGAGGAACGTGCTGCAGAAAGAGCAGGTGCCTATCCTAAAATTGCAAAAGCTGTTGAAGTCAGAAGGTTTGCAGAGCCCCAGATGAGCTTCCTGACAGAGCAGGTAGAGGAGCAGAAGGTGGAGTGAAAGCAAAGTTTTAGTGTCTCCCTCTCCCAAGGACCCTAAAATCTCCTTCCAAGAGCTACAGGAGAAACACACTGCAGTCTTACTAACTATGCGTTTCTTTTGCAAGAGGGAGAGAGCAATGCATGAAGATACTGGGTGATCTGGTGCTCAGTGAAGCAGGCTGTCCTCCCTTAAGTGTCTTTTTCTTTTTTTTTTTTTAATTAGTTGATAGTGTGAGGAGAAAGGCTTTTGAGGCTGCACATCCACACAAGGAGTCTTGCTCTCCTCTAGATGCAGTATGTGCTGATGTTGGATGTGTGTGACTGGGGTTTGTTCACTTGTTGCCCCAGCCCGTGAGTGCAAGGGCAGCTGTTGAGTATTTTTTGCAGTGCACAGGAACTTTTCTTTTTGAAAGTATAGGCTAGAAGAAACTTGAATTATTATTTTTCAAAACTGTCAACTCGATCTCTTAGACTTTTCCGTAGGAAAGGCTGATGTTCCAAAGATTTGTGCAAAATCTTTCCCAAACAAGCCATTATTTCTGCTTGCGGAAGAAAATAAATGTTTGTGGGCTCATTACGGAGCGAAGTAAGGGGCTTAGTTTATTTCTATGCTGCCCCAATGATTTTATGTTAATATATGCCATGAGATTGCTCTTTTTTCCTTTCTATTTGCACTTTATTGCATCTCAAGTATTTCTTTCACATTGCTGATATGCTCTGAGAGACATCTCTAGTTATTTTAAACAAATAAATCGTGTCTTGTCTGTAGGATCCCCCCAGGGTGTGGGGCAAGTGAGGTACCATTTTCGAGTGCCCTGGGTGGAGCGTGGCAGCCTGGTGATTGATGTCTGCAGTCCTGGGGGCGAGCACCGTCCCCACGCTGCAGGGCAGGGCAAATGACCCGTCGAACTCATGCGTTTACCTGATGGTAGTGCAAACCGCACAGATGTGCAAAGAGAAGGCTGGGATGGTGGAGTCGTCTGGGAAGAACAGATTTGTGTTTGGACACGTTTTCTTTGGTTTCTCCCTCTAGGTTGCATGTGGGAAGTTTTTGCTATGGTTTCTGAAGTTCTGCAAGTGACTCCGTTAGTCTGGGTCTCGTTTCTGTTGTTTCTTGGTCTCTGATAACGAAATGTGGAGTTAAATGTGGGAGCACGGCAGGAAGAACACGGCACACCTCCCATCTCCTCTAGTTACAGTGTCATTTCTTTGTGAGAGTTTGCAAGTGAAAATAGAAAAATAAATAGATGTTAAAGTGAATCCTAGATATATCTCTAATTAGATTAAGACCCACAGTTATGGAATAATAAATTAACTACCACGGTACAGCTTCACAACACTTTTAAGATTGATTTTCGCCTAAGGCCCTGGGAAAGTGACTTCAACAAAACTTAAAGAGACTAAGCCTGATTATTAAGTGAAAATACTTTTTTTGATGCCCCTTCCAGACTCATGAGCAATTCCTAATGACCCTGTTAAAAAAAATGGCACCCGACGTAGCTTCGGCAGCTGCATGGAGCGTGGCTTGGTTCGTTTACCTGTGCCAAAAGCAGAAGTTAATAAGTCAAATGCTGACCTGGAAATGTGACAGTGAGATGATTTTTTACTTTTAGCCCTTCTAAATTAAAATGCGTGCCCCCGTGTTTCAAGTACGAGGACTCTATTCATTTCTGTCGTTGTGTTACGTCTGTAACTCAGAAGTGATTCGCAGCATCATCCATCTCCAGTCTGCTAATTTTATCAAGCTGAGCCATGCAGGGTCCGTCGCTAACAATGAAACATTATTGCAGCTCACCCATTTGTGGTGTTAATTAGCAGCGCTTGTGTCTCCGGCTGGTTGCTTGCCCAGTGCTCCCAGCAGTGCAGGGGCAGGCGCAGCCCTTTCCCCAGGTGCAGGGGCCAGCAGTGACAGGGGAGGGTTTGGAAATGGGGAGTTCCAGCCCCCAAAAGTCACTCCATCCCTCTGTGCATCACTTGTCTGGCTGGGGAACACCGGCCATGCTTCTTGCCATCCACGCATCTGCTGTGCTCGAAGGGGTTGGATGCTGTGCACCCAACAGATAAGTGCCTGCCTGGATTTTAGGCTAAGAGTCTGGACCTAGCTCTTAATGACCCCGGGATACTGATATTTTTTTTTATGGTTTTGGACAATAAAAGTATGTATCTGGCTCATACGAGTGTTAACAAGCAGTAATTAGACAATGTTAGTAGATGGCTTTGAGAGCTTGGGGGTATTATTTCTCACCTGTGGTGTAGTTAACAATCCATATACTTTTTTCCTCGCTTCACAGCACACTGCAAGTGGCGTATAGAAAGGAGTTGCTATCTGCCACACAGGAGCATTTGGAAACCATTATTATTAAATTAATCCAGCTGGCTTGGCAATGCCATTCTGCAGGGTACTGGCCTCTCACCTCTGGACACGCAGGAACGCTCAGTCTCATAAAAGTACGCGTTACTTGCCATCCATCTTCACTGTGAACCTCTCGGGTTTTGCGCTGTCCGAGGAACGCCCGCCTTGCCGAGAGCCAAGGGAGTCGGTATGTTCCCATGCACAGGGAGAATCGGTTCCACCCGGGCGTTTTCAGCAAAGCTCAAACTGATGTGTCTGCAAGCAGTGACTCCCAGGGTCCTGTCCCGAACACCAGGCTGGGTGCAGTGTCTGACCGCTAAATACAGCTCATCAACTGCTCATTTGCCGTCGTTACTTAAAAGAGGTGAGCAATGAGCAAAGCTTGGAATAGCTTCTTCATGGAAAAATCAGACTTTAGATAGGGCTTTAAATACTGGGGCTGCAGATCACTACAAAGGCTAAGGGGCTGCTTCAGTTTTGCTGCCATGATGCTCCCTGCAGAATTAGACTGGTGCTCGTGGCTGGCGTTGTACGCAGACTGCGTAGCACCCACACAGCAGAGGTGCGGAAGGGGATGTGATTTTCCTGATGAACAGGAGGATGTTTTTCCAATCAATAATGTTTAAATCCGAGCCCAGGACTGAGTGTAACCAGTTGAAAACGCACCTCTCTGTATGCCTTATTTCATGTTGGCAAAAGGGAGTTGTACCACCCCACGTGCCCAGCTGGGCTTGAAGGGGTACCTCTGAAACCCTTTGGCCTTTTCTAATCTCTTAGCAATTCCGTGCCAGCTGCAGATTTGGCCTCCCTGATGTTATACTCTGGGAGACACCTTGGTGGTGGAGCACGGTGCTGTCGCTCCCATGCCATGGTCACCACTGCCAGTCCTACCCGCCCGCTGTACTCTGTCCCTTCCTAATCGGTGGCAGGGCTGTGCCTCTCGCCTCGTGTCTACTTATTCCCCATAATAGTTTCTTGTTGAAGACTTTGACAAAGGTTTTTAAAAAGGCCAATTGCTTTATTTGGCCTCCCTTTAGCCCTTATTTTATTGGCGTTTTGCAGAAAACTAATTAGAGGCTCAGCTGCTCCTGACCGGGACTTTGCTGTTCTGTCACATCGTGTTCACTGTGGTACTTCATCCCTAACCACATCCCTATCTAAACCTCAGGTAATGTCTTTCAGTGCTCTATGCTCTATATAAACAGCAGTCATCATCTCCGTTTGGTCGGGCTGCATGTCACGAGCGTTTAATTTAGTGTAAGGGTTTGTACTGAGCGAAAGGAGAGGGGAGCAGGCGATGGAGGAGGGTGGATGATGGTGGAAAGGGGTGGTGGGGCTGCCCCGAGGAAAGGAGGGTGCTGGGTGGGCAAGTGGGCCCTTTCTCCTTTAGGAAATCAAGTCCATCCCTGGGCTCTGCACACCGGGACCATCTATGAAATATGAGTGATTTTGTTTGTTTCCTGGTGGAAAAGAAAGGTGCGACTGTTCCCTGGCCCGTGGCATGACTGACCCGCTCCTGCCCGGATTTACAAGCTAAGGTTTTCCCTGCCTCTCAGGAGCTCCTGTGATAGGGTTGTATGCTGTCGAGTAACACCTTGCGGTGCCCTCAATGTTTGAAATGGAGAAAAATAAATGAACTTCACTGCGCAAATAGTTCCCAAAGGCATTGGCATAGATTGTAAGCTTGTGGCAAGAGAAAGCACGTAATCCAGGGGTCTGTGATGTGCAGTTCAGGTGTAGTGGAGTAAGGTGTCTCACCAGGGGGCCAGTGCCTGCGGGGCTGGGGCACAGAATGAGTGTTAAAACCTTGGTCTTACGCTGGGTGCAGTGTCTGTGTGGAGCTGGGGCGGGCACCATGCCTCCAGGCTGTTGAATGTAATTTTTTATTGCTTTTTAAGTGATATTGAGGTCAGGAAGGTGTTAGTAAGTGCTGTGTAAGCCCCCTTTAGAGTTGGCCTGCCTCTTTCGGTGCACGCGTGGCCCATTTTACCATTTCTGAGGGCTGCCATAGCGTGGCAAAGCCAGCATGGAAGAGCAGGGCCCGGCTGCTGGCAGCGCTTTCTCTCTCTCGCGCTGATGGTCTCTGCAGAGCAGCCTCTGCAGCGAGCTGTCGCCGGGACCCCCTGCCTCCTTGCTTCTGCTGCTTGCAGAGGGGAGGATGAATTGCTCCTTCCATAAGTATTAAATATTTTATTTTGTGACCTTCCTCTAACCAGATGCTTTATCTCGACCATATATTAAAAGTAATAAAAAAAGGATTTTAATAAACTTAACCTCCTTAAATTGTGTAATTGTCACTTTCCCAGGACATTAGGGAGGCAGTAAGGGGGGGAAAAATATGTACAGAGCAGTTTTTGGTGCGCCGATAATTTATTACCTAATAATCTCTTCTCTTCCACACTATTCCCAGTTTTCTCATTAGTGGTGTGCAGCGTAACGCCCCATTGCTAGCAGCAGGTTGCTGTGCTACTGCAGAGCCAGGTCTGCTCCATGTCGGTGTCAAACATGCTGGTGGCAGGAGGAGGAGGAGGGTCTGTGCTGGGTCCAGGCACAGCCAAGACCTGAAGCTGGTAAAACTGCTAAGTGAGTTGATTTCTCTCCTAACGCTGGGCTGATTTTGAGAAGCGCCGTTTTCAGCAGAGCGCTGGCCAGCTTTCCTGCACCGGCAAGCCATGGCAGGAGGTTCAGGTCCATACCAAGGAGAGCCACCCTTGAGGAGCCCAGGGGACATAGGATGATCACCCCTACTCTTGCATTAGGATGCTCTTGGGTCCTTGTGTGGTGGGGCCTGCCCATCACGTGCTGTCATGTACCCAGGCACAATTCCTTCTTGTGGCTGTTCCTCACAGGACAGCTTGGGGGGTGATTTGCAGCCTTGGAAGAAGAAGGGAGATACATTCACGTGCAGATCAGACAGTTTGATTTGCAGCTCTGCGTACAGTGCTTGTCAAAGCCTGCAGGGTCATTGGAAAGGCAAAGCACCACAGCAGTCCTCTGGGCTGGGTCCTGCTGTGCCAGGGCCGTGCCTATGCCGAAAGGTGTCACTGCTTGAACCCCTGCCAGTGTAATTCAGGTGGTACAGCACACCCAGCGTGGATGTGATTGTGCTGGTACAGAGGGCAATGATGTGTGTAAGTCTGGTACGTGGCTCTTGATTTGTTCCATTCCTTTGCCCAGCACTCCTACCCGGGCATAGCGAGGGTGGAAAAACGTATCAGAGCAGCTCCAAGTGCAGCTCAGTCTCTGTTCCTACTAGGGGACAGATCCATCCTTGGCTGTGGTGGGCACACGTATCCTCAGGCATGTGCTGGGTGAAGGTGGTGTCCATGAAGTCGCTCAGCTAGCTGAGACTTGGGTATGAATCAGACCCTGTGGATCCCCCGTTTCTCCCAGGGAACCATCCCATATGAGACTACTTCTGGTTCGACTAATCTGAACAGTACTGATAGAGTTTATCTTCATGGTCTTGAATGTTGCACAAACTGAGAGCACAAAGTACCTCCTTGGAGAGCTCACGGACCCGCTAGCACAGGCTGTGCATCTGCTGCAAAAAGCTCGTGTTTAGGTCAAAGCAGAATACCTGAGATAGCTGAGGCACTGCAGGATCCTGGAGGGGAGAAAGCAGAGGTTGTCCTCACCTCTAGCTGGCATCTGGAACTGCCCGGAGAAGGCTGGGGTAAAAGCAACCTGCCCTGGTCTTAACAGGGATGTGGGTCTACTAAGCTGTCTATGAAAATGTAAAATGCACGTGGTTCCGTAGAGAAGAGGTAGCACCAAGCCAGGTGTACAGGGGGGAACAGAAGTGCAGTTGGAGATATGACTTCTCCTCTTGCCAGCTCCCCATATTTAAAAGTGGAGAATTCTCTCCTTTTACTGTTTACCTTCGTATGAGAATTTATGTGACAGCTTTACCTACACCAGAGAGCTTCTCCCAGAGATAAATTGATACAGCAAGTCATCTCTGGATCAGGAGGTTATCCATGAAGAGCGAGCATGGGTCAGATAACTGATGCCTGCTGCAATTTGCAATTACATACCGCGTTTGGGAACACACACGAGTGTTACCGTCATCAAGCTTTGGGATGGGCAGATTGATGGATGTGATTTGATTGAAATTGTGTAGAGGGCGATTACAATAAGGAGCTAGGAAATTAAATGAAAATGCTACTGGTTAGGAACCAAATGTAAATGATTTGTTTCTGTACTTCAGAGCTCTATGGGTGTTGATTTGCATCTGCATTGCCAAGGAAGGGTGCAGCGCACAGGAAACAAGATTACAGGTGCTGAAGGCAGATAAATGTGCTGTGGCTATGACTTATCGAGCAGGAGCTCAGCTTTGACTACTGGGTAGGCAGGTATTACTCTTCAGAGAGCAGAGCCGATAGTCTTGCTTATCAAGGAGAAAAATAGGATGGTGCACAGGCTGGTGGGTAGGGTTGGCAGTCATGAGTGAGGAGACCTGAGTTCTTGTCTTGCCCCTGCCTGTGTTTGCTGAGTGCCTGCACCCTCCGGCAGTGCCGGGGGCAGCCAGGGAAGGGGTCGATGACCCACAGTGCCAGGCTGGGAGTGCAAACTGCCAGGGTTTTGTAGGTATTTATTTAGGTATTGCTAGGAATTAAAAGCAGGGAAAGTCCTGCAAATGCAGAATCGGGAAATCGTTGTGCAATAGCTAAGAAAAGGATTTTAACAGGGATTTGCTTTGTGGTCTGAAGGCACAACTGGGTAGTTGAGGCCACGGTGGGAGAGAACAGGAGTCGTCATCAGAGCCTGACTTCTGTGTATTAATCACAAAGTTCAGACCCAGACCCAAACTCAGCTGCGGGGGGAAAGGGCTTGGACCTTATTGCTGCCCAATCTGGCCACGGAAATTGCTGCCTCTGCCCCTGCCCTGCTCTCCCCTTGATTCTTGCGATTTTAAAGTACAATCAGTCTTATTATTCATGAGAATCTGTGATGCCTCTCCCCACCAACAAATGGGATCCTGATAAAAGAGTCAATAAGGCTAATGTTGTTTTCAGTCACTAAATTTGACTTAAAGCTGGCCTAGGAGAAAGGGAATTCATCGCTGAATACATTAGTTGATGACTGACAGGAAAATATTGCAAATGATGTAGTTGGTGTATATTATTCAGTCACCTGTTAAGCTGGCTGAATATTGGAAAAACATTTTCGCAAATGTATTGCAATAATTGGCAGAAAAGAAAGAAATGAATATTATGCAACCATTTCCCACACAAATTGCTCCATTATGTACCTACAGAAGTAAGAACTTCCTACATCAGGAGCGGACTCGAAATCAAAATCTCCATCTCGCGCTCCCCAGGAGCTCTGCAAGGCTGGAGGTGTGCTGACAGGGCAGGCGGGTGGAAGAGGCTCCCCGTAGCTCCCTCTGTTATCTATAAGTGACACGTGAGTGCCTCCCCAAGAGCACACACCTCTCTCTGGGCTGCGGGACTGCACAGGGCTGCTTCGGATCTGGTTTGCACAAGTCAGAGGCCCACTGATGCGGTGTGAACTGGGAGGTCGCTGCTGCAGCAGGTAGGGTGCTGCTTTCCAAGGGTTATATCTGCTAACACAGGTGTCGGAGTCTGCATTTGCCGACTGACATAAAACTATTGCAGATGATGTCATCAGGGTGATGTCACCTGTGTGCATAGTGTGTCATGTGTCCTAGGGATGGGCACCGGCTGGTCCTTGCTGGCCACCTCGCTGTGAGCAACGGCAGTGGTTCTGTGGCCACGTAAGGGAAATTTGCACCTGAAAAACTCAATTCCTACACGTTGACAGCAAGTCTGGAGCAGGGGGAGAAGTATGGAAAAATCAATGGCAGTTAGAAAAGATAACAGATAATATTGGCAGATGGGAGAGCAATGGAGTAGGGAGGGGAGAAATAGTGGAAGAGGGAGGTCATCATGGAGATGGCGGGTCTCAGGAGGATGTCCAGGGCACCCCCAGCCTCTGTGTGCTGCATCAGTTCCTTGCCAGAGGGACCCTCTATTGAGTTTAAGATTTACAAAAAAAAGATTTCAAAGGCCAACGTACCAGTAAGATTCAGAGCAGACTTAGAGACTTTAGGTCAGATTTTCATTGGCTCCAGACAGAATTTGATGTGTGGACTCAGTTTTCCAAATGAAGGACATGATGCTTCTCCCTCCCTTTAACCTGCCCACTTCGTGTGCATCTCCTCGGGCTATCAAAAGCCTCGAGATTTCTGCAAGGAGCCCAAAAGGAGCTGAGGAGAAACAGGACAGACTTTGTGCCCTGTGTCATGGAGCGGGGCACACATGAGCTCCTATTCCTGCTGGCTGGGTCCCTGCCACACACATTTATTGTGGCTGTTGATTTCTCCTCTGAGCTGTGTCCCCTGGATCTGAAATGAACTCAGTGTAATTGGATGCACCACCATAGTGGCCAGTGACAAAAAGCATTTTTCTGAAAGCATTTCCCCCCCCTGTTGCTGAAAGATTACATCTGATGTTATAAACCAGCATCGCTCCCAGTTGGTACCACCACTAAGTAATTTGCCCTTCTAGAAAAGCTTCTTGTTATTGCAGCATGTTCACTGCAGCCATCTAGGTGAAATTATTTCTTCCAAGCTAGAAAAAAAGAAGACAGGATTTTTGTCTTGTGTTGTCCAATATTTCAAAACCCTTCGAGAAAAATGAGATATAGATCCAGACCAAGACAGGGAGAACACCCATTACCAAGTTTGATTTTTAATATAACAGAGAAGCCAGGGGAGTAGGGTGTTGGTGGGGAACAGAGGGGTGCAGGCAGCCCGGAGGGGTGCTGACCCTATTCGGAAAGGGCTTACATCAGGAAACCTTGAATTTATACAGTTCAAAGTGGGATTTGTGTAGGAATTTCCCCTGACCACAGGTGGATATTTCAGAAGAAAGAAACCAAAGTTTCACCAACAATGCCTCAGCAATTTTGTGAATCTACGCTGGGATATTTGTAGGAGAGGGGAGGTGTGATTTGACTACATTTGATTGCCCTTAACGTCACCTTCCTTCATCCAAAGAGAAATTTTTCTCTCTCCCTACACACTCATGCTTACTTTCTCTTGCTCTTTTTTTCCCCCTGGTGCCTGGAAGCAATGTGAGATGTTTGTAGGAGGTGTCCAACCACGGCTACCTAATGATTAGGAATCTGTTGTTCCCCTGGGTTTCACTTTGGGGGTAGCTACCCCAAAACAGTACGATGCTCAGTGTCTGCTGCCCTCTATATACCGACCAAAGCTGCTGGTCTCCCGTGGGCCTGGGTTGCTGCCAAAGACCTTTCAATCTCAGAGTCCTCCTCCAGGACAGGAGGACACAGACTATCTGAAAATAAAGTCAACACAGCCCATAGTTGAGGCATGCACCGAAGTGTGCAAATTTGCTCAGAAGTTGCCGGTGATGTCCAGCTGCCCTGCGGTGCAAACTGTGCTGGCCCGACGTCCCTATGGGAGCAGGCAGACAGAGCCAGGGTATCGGTGTCAGATTCAGAGAGTGCAAGACCCAATTTAGATCCAGATCAGGATCCAAACTGGAAAGGCTTCTTTTCTGGTTTAGCGCTGCTGAAATCTCGAAGCCCAGTCTGCCTACTGTGCTTCCCTCTGATTTTGGGGTACGTCCCCGTGAGGGGTGATTTCAGCTCTGAGCCTCCTCCTGGACCTTTCCCTGTGGTCCGGGGCAGCTTGTGCTGGCTCCGGGGCTGTTAATCCCAGTCCTCCCAGACTGCTGGCAGGAGAGAGGTATGTTCGTCGTTTTTTGTGTGTTTCTTGACTGGAAAGAACAAGGTCTGTGGGAATACCAAATGCACGTGAGTCTGCCTGTTAGGCAATTCTTGTTCACTTTTGAAGAATTGGCCAATTTCAATGCAATTTGACAGACAAGAGCTTAGAAAGGTAAGAGATTTCTGAAAAGCTCTGTAAAAATAGCTGGGCAGGTGAAGAAGAGGCTCTTCCATGGGCTCTGCTGAGAGAAAACCTGCAGCATGAACTTGCATCAGGGATGTAAAAAAATCTGCTCAGGTGCTTTCCATAAGAAAGTAGGACTTGGTAATTCTCCTGGCTGCACAGGAACTTAAAGTGTGGGGGCTTTTTTCAGCTAAAAGAAAGGGGGAGAGCTGGGAGGTTGGCTGTTCATGGTGTCCTAAGCTTGGGGGTCTTGGGGACCATTGGAATTAACCTAAATTAAAGTGGACATTGATAGGAAGAAGAATCAAGAAGGGACAAGACCATGTGCAGTGGGACTTGAAGGGAATAATGGGAGTAACCAATTTTAGGGGAAAATTAATAACTTGCAGTTCTATAATACTTTCCATTCAAGGATGCTGGGTACCTTTGTAGAAACTTGGTGGGTATCTCCATCACTTTTTTACAAGTACAGAAGTGGACATTGACACAAGGGCATGGAAAATCTGTGCCAGGACCAGGCGTGGTCTCGGAGCCTCCTGGTTCTCATCTCTGAGCCTCAGTCACAGGGCACTTCATTTTCTCATAGTCGAGGAGAAGCCAGAGGAAAAGGAAATGAAAAAGCTGTTGGTAGCTGTCATTTCTCATGAAAAACTTGAGTGGTATTGTCTATTTTTGTAATGGGTTTTTCAGAAAGTCTGCCAGGATTGATTTCAAAACAGTGGAATTAGAGAATCTCTGACATCTCTAGGTCAGTTGTTCCAAAGGTTAATAATTTCTATTAAAAACAACCCTTTGCTTCTTACAGAGTGTTTTGAGATAGGGAATGAAGGCACAGCTCTGCTTTCCTTGATGCTCTTTGCTTTGCTGGCTGCTAAAGCCAGAATTTCTTCTGCATACCAACAGTGTGGATGCTAAATTTAATATTGCACCCAAATGCCCAGACACGCAGGTGGCTGACCTTCACACCTGGCTAACTAAATCTGCTCTGCACTCCCTGCCCTGTTAGGAGGTCACACGCGAAAGCCCCGTGGTGGGGCTGGCAGGAGCCTGCCCTCCTCGGGGGAGTGTTTTGCAAGCTAAAAAAGAAAGCTTAAAACCATCAGGATGTCTCTCTGTCTGAGAAAGAAAATCTATCAGAGATTATTCTGAGCCTTGTTCCCAATCAGCCCGAGGCAATGGGAGAACTGTATGCTCCTGTGATTTAATCAAGACAGACGCAGCGTGGTCCAGCCATTCCTCGGAGGCTGGGATGCTGCTCCGTGTGCGGGGTACAGCAGCGACAGCAGGGCAAACACATCCCCCGAAGGCAGCAAACAGGGGCCTGAGTAGATAAACTATCTGAAAAATGGTTACACTCTACACCCTGCTCAGCCTCTCCGTACACGAAATGGCCAGCTAATAACAGACAGATCCTCAAATCGTTATTGAAGGAGTTGTGAGAGAGCTGCCTCACTCTGCTAACTTTCAATAATCTGTGAAGCAATGGCAATAGAGTTTGTGCACTGCAGTGGAAGAGATCTATTAAGAGTCCTTTCCAAGCCTGTGCTGCTGGAGAGAACAGTTAATTGAAACTATAGTGCTTATTTTAATTGTGTCTGTCCGTAAGCTTTTGCTCGAATTGCTCTGTCGAGGTTGCTTCCCCACTATGCCAGCTCTGCTCCCGAGCTGGGTGATGCCACCGTGTCAGTAAGTGCTTTTTACAGCAGATTTGGTTTTACTTTTGTGAAGTGCAGCAGGACTTCAGAGCCGCACAAAAATCAATCCCTCAACCTCTTCCCTGCAGAGAGTCGGGGCTGTCTTCGTATTTTCTGCATCTGGTGCTTATGGCCTGGGGGGTTTGTCTCCAGTCTGCAGAACATCGTGTGTGTTCACCCTGAGCCAGCTTGCTTCTCGCCCTGGAGGAGAACAGCATCTCGGAGCTGGTTTTGGTGCTCACTAATCCAGGCTCAGGGCCCTGCTGAGGCCGTTCGTCTTCTGAGTGCGGAGGCGGCATCTCTGAATGCTCAGCACTGAGATGCACAAGCTCAGAGGCGGTTTGGGGTCACACCAGTGTGTCTGGTGTGGCAGGTTTGGGCTCGGCTGGTGGCAGTGGTGTGTGTACAGAGTGGAACAGCTGCCGAGATGGAGAAGGGTTGTTGTGCAGCGGACAACTTCAATATGGTCTGTCCTGCTAACTGCTGGGAGTGCTGTCACTGCTGATGCTGGCCAGCCAGAGCAGCAGAGATCAGGAAAAATGGGATACTAGTGATTAAAGTGATCCCAGCAGGCCAGGGCGATAAGGAGCGGTGTTGGAAGAGGTACCCAAGTCTGAAGCCGGATTAGCCTGTAGCGAGCACTGGTGCGGCTGCGGCAGTGCTGGGGCCGGGGAAGGGATAATCCCGCATGGGAACAGGCTGGCGAGAGGGAGCCGGGGCTCATCGCTACGGGCTTTAGCCCAGGGTTGTGCCAGAGCTATGCTGTTTGCCAGGCTGCTGTAAAATAAAAGAAAGCCCAACGAACAGCTCCTGGTGAGGAATCCAATTTGTGCCGGGGAGGTCAGAAGCCAGGCTGCGCTGCGCGTCCCCTTGGTGGCTGCTGCTTTTCCAGGACCTGATCCATGGGGGATAGATGAGCGAAGTTTACCAGTGTCCTGTGTTAGTCTAAATCTCCTTGTTTGGCCATTCCTTCCTTCAGTTAAACAATCGTTTTGTCTTTCAGGAGGGCCTGGCTGCTGCTGTGCTGAGCAGGAGCCAGGAGCCCCGGGCCGTATTGCTAGCCAGGCCCTGCACGGCTGGTCACGTCACCTCTGCCTCTTCCCCTTTGCTGGCGTGAAGCGAACGCGATGGCATAACGAGGGCTTTGAGAGAGAAACTTCACTATTGAGCATGTAAGTGGCAGTAGCTGTTACATTGCTGGGAGGGAGATGGGTTAAACCAGGGCAGGGACCAGCCTGGTGGCATCAGGCGCTGGTCTCAACTGGGGAAACCGCCCCGGGGGTCTCGGCTTTGCTCCTCGGTTCCTGGACCCATCCCTCCCCTGCAGGGGAACGAAATGAGCATTCAGCATGCTTGCTTGTTTGGCATTGTAAACCGCTTTGCAGTGCCAAGAAAGTATAAACTGGTTTTAAGGCTACAGGGGAACCAAGCTTGTTATTTTAAAAATCTGATCACCTTGAGCTTGGGACCCCTGGGAGGTTTCAAAAGTCTCCAGCAGAGTCTTGCTTTGTTTGCATGGATTAAAAATGTAAATATATTTAGGCTATGAATGCAGAATGGGGAGAAAAGAAAAGATTAAAAAATATTATGCGTTTCCGATTTTTAGATTTATGCTCTTCCTCATAAAAGTGTGAATGACATTTATTTGGCTGGCTGCATAATCCATGTTAACAAGACAATTAGTATGTGCTGAAAGTTATTATTTTCCTCGGCACGTCAAAGTCAGGACTGCTGCTGGATTTGGAATGGAGCCTTGATTCATTTCTTCTTCACGGTAAAAGATAATATTGAATTTTTCTCCAAAGATCTTGGCAGCATGTAATTAATACTTTTTTCCTGCCTTAAATAAAATGGAGCAAAACACAACAACCTAACTGGGGAAAAATTCAGACAAAAATGAACATTTCTTCTTTAATCGTGTATTGAGTGAATTCTGTGCTTCTGAAAGGCAGCAGACTGACAGCTATGGACGGCTGCAGCTCTCTCCTCGTTCACGGAGCAGGTACAGGGCTGGCAAAGGCGCTGTGGTTTTCACAGGCACCGTGCCGTGTCTCTAAGGGCTAACTTTGCTGGAGTTTCTCACCTCTGTTGGAATTGGCTCAAAATTGTTTGGGCGGCACAATCTGGAGTTTGACAAAGCCCCGGCTGCTGCCGCGTTAAGTGACGGTGTATTACTTAGGCTAGTGCATAAATACTGTGGTCGCTGCTCGTTTCTGTTCAGGTCCAACAGCCTACGCCAGGGCTCTGTGTCAGGTCACTGCAGGTTTCTTCTGCAGCAAGACTCCCGTTAGTTTATTAAGACTTGTGTCTGTGCATGATAAGGGGCTTATAAAAGACCATTATATAGCAGTGTTTTTCACTTTTTCTTTGAACTTTTCCTGCCCTTCTCCCCCTTCCACACACCACAGCCGTGCGAGCTGTACGCCGCCGAGCAGGGATGCTGCGTCCCTGGCGCCGGCAGCAGGCAGCTCAGGGTGGGATCTGCTGGGCTTCAGAAAGTTTTGCAGCCACAGCTGAACTTGAGGCTGTCGCATCAGAAAGACCTGAAACATCAAATTTAAGAGCTCCTCTGGTATCTGCTTTCAGCCAGCCTTGGAGGAGGACAGCCCCTCTCTCCGATGCCCGGGAGAGGTCGGGGCAGCTGGGGCTGGAGGCAGCGCGCGGGCAGGGCTCAACGCCTGGGGTGCAGGACTGGGCGAGAGGCACTTCTCTGAGAGCTGCTCCGTCCAGAAAGGTGCGGCATTGCTGGGGAGCATGTGGATGACTCCATTTGTCAAATTTCATGTTCTTTTTTTAGTGTAGGACTTTGGTTCCTAGCAATAGGTGGAAATGAAGCCTGTCTTGGCTGAGGAGTGGTGACAGCTGAGGCTGGGAGGAGGCAAATACTGGAAATCCAGAAATGCTGCATTTTAGCTTATCTATTTCATCCTGCAGTTACCGACTCTGTGCTGTTCCTTCCCATGACCCTGCCCAGCATAAGAGTGATGGTGCCATGGAAGGGAATTGAAGCTGAACAGCAAAGGAATTGCTTTATGAGCAATTTGTATCGAAAGGGAGACAGAGCATAGAAAAATAGGGCAGGTGATGCTGGTTCCATGGCTGGTGAAGCTGCGTGCCTGTCCCTTCTGCTGAGGCGGTATCTGGTACCCGAAGTGGTGGTCACCCCCCTGGGCAATGAGGCTGCCGCTGATGGGGCACAGCCAGGGAAGTGGGGGGCGTCCTCGTAGGCTTGATTTCTAGCTCTGCAGTTGGTTTCCTCTGGGCATCGTGGTTGTCCCCGTGCCTTGGCTTCCCCACTTGCAACAAGGGCAGAGCAGTTTCCTGCTTTCTCCTGGGAAGGGGCAGAGAGCGGCTGATTAGCATCTGTGCGGCAGAATGATGAACACCCCTGGAAAGACCAGGACTAATCAAGCGCAGGGGCTGGAGTAGTGCAGTAAATAAGGCGGAGGTTCCCCACTGAATTTAAGCACTGAATAACTCTCCTGTTCCCTGAGCAGTGTCTAATCCTGTGCTGCAAATGAGGCAGGTGGTCCTGTGGATAAAAAAGTGTGATTAAATGCTGAAATATCCTTCATCCAGGCGAGGGGGTTGGGAGGATGGGCCAGCAATTAGTGAGGAGAGAGCCCAGCACGTACAGAGCTGATCCCACCACCCCAGGTGACACCGCTGCCTCCAGGAGTGCGAAAGTGGGGTGAGATGGGGCCAACTAGCTTTGACAAATAGCAAATGTGGCAGGGAAATTGATGAAAAACTTCAGAAAGGTGAAAAGATTTAGGGTTAAGTATGAAAAATGTAAGTATTCCTGGCAGCATGACAATCTTCACAGTCATATTTCAATTCCTAGATTGGAGTGTTTTATTTAGGAATGTCACTGGTTTCCTGGCCGGCCACCGCGAATGCGTGGCCAGATTTGCCCCTCTTAAAACATGGAGGCATAAACAGAATTGCAGCATGTGTCTCTTTTTTATTCAAAACCAACTCCTTTGTCAGTCTTTCCCATCTCCCTGCAAATTGTTTGTTGATGAGGGACATAATTGCTCCAGAGCTGGTCCTCTGGGTACAGCTTAATTTGTCTTATCTGGCATCCCGGTGCATCCGAGCTGGGCTCTCTCCAGACCGCAGTGAACTCATTTAAGCCATTAACTGCAACGGAAGCAAGCGTGAGCCTTTCGAGAAATGCTGTTGATGATACACGCACATCAGCCCCAAATAAAGGTTAATTTCATTCATCAGGAGATGCGATTAAACCACTTTAGCTGATAGGCGTTGTTCTGGGCTATCCTACCTACTACGAGCACTGACACAGAGTGCTTCAGGAGCTGTGACTTCTATATTTTCTCTTGCTGTTCAAACACTGGAATAAATTAGGCCCCAACAACTCTAAACGTAAATAATTCCTACAGGGTTTTTTTTGTCATATCTCGGCCAATCACTGTTATTATTTTCATAATTATGCCATTCTCCATCTGCTTGATGGAGTTAATGTCTCACTTTGTCAATCACTGGCCCGTCTTCCTCCAGCACCTCGGCAACAGGCAGCCAGCGTACGCAGAAATTAGGCTATTTTCCAGGCATTGAAATGACAGCTTTTAGTGCATGGGTGTTCATCTTTGTGTGCGTTCATTGACTGGCTCCTCAATTCTGCCTCATCAGGGACAGATGCGGGCGCAGGAGGGGCTGAATCCTGCGTCCTGCCGCGCTGGTACTTCGTGGTGCATTTGGGCAGCGCTGCAGTGGTGTCGATACAGCCGAGTGGGACCTGTCTGCCTGGCTCCTCTCCCCCCCGCCCTCCCCAAACTTGACACCCCCTGCAAAAGGCAGTCAAGAGGGTGCATGAGAGAGAAGCAGCTTCATGCGCTGCCACAGGAGCGGTACTGTGGGGCTTGGCTTGTGCAAAGCCCCTGTTTTCTCATTTATGTGATAATAGCCACAGGCCTCAGCAAGAAGTGGGGTGGGGGCAAAGCACTGTCAGGTGTCTTGTTGGGTGCCTCCAGGAAGGGCTGGTTCTTGCTGCCTCATCTTTTTTAGGTGGAGAACAGCCCTCTGTGCTTTTCTTCTCCTATGTTTTACATGCTCCAGCCTTGCCATAAAGGAGCGAGACAAACGAGAGGGCAGGGTTGCTGTGCAGGGACTATGGGCTGGGTGGGTGAGCGGGATTTAAATGTGCTGCTCATCACAGAGCAGCTCAGCACCGGCTGTAAAACCTGCTGGAAATCTGGGTAAGTACCGACCAGGCAGCCCACTCTGACCTGGCACCGATGCCAGCAGCACCCTCCTGCATCCCAGCCTTGTAGCAGGGTAGAGGGGTTATTAACTGCATCTCCGTGCTTACCCATGTAGGCTCGGATGGACACGAATAAAACTAAGCAAAACTGCAGTGTGGTACAGCCTGGTTGTGCCCGCGCAGCTGTTAAGTGGGGCTGTACAGGATCCTCGGTGGGTCCTAATATATCTTGCGTCTCCCCAAAGCTCATTATTGTGGCTGAAGCACAGAAGCAGTGCAGCACCCAAGCTGGCTCAGTTGAAGCTAATTTGAGTAGTTCTGCCCAGGCGTACCCTAAGGGAGAAAGCACTGATTATTTGTTCTGCACAGCAGTTTGGATACCTGCAAACAGGCAGGCATCCTGCTAAATGCATCCATGGTAATGAGCTGAGGCCGTTGCGTAATTAATATCTCAAACATTCCCAAGCTAGACTGATATACCGTAAGTGAACAGTGTCAGATGACAACAGAAATGAGATAAGGAGCAGCTGGAAGTGATCTGCTTGTATTTAAGATCTAGCACTGCTAGGAAGCTGCTTTTATTAGCAGCAACTTGAAAAAACTTCAGGGATTTTCAGAGAGGTACTATATATACTGGGTGGGAAGGGGGGACTCATCTTCTTGCTCCCCAGTACCCACCGTGAGGACCAGATTCTTCATTAGCACAAGCCAGCATCACTGCGCAGTGTGGTGCCAACCGTGTTCATTAGCTGCGTGTAATTGGCCTGTGGTTTGGAAATTGCATGCAGGGTTTGGGGGCAAAGGAGCTCTTTCTGAAATTCATAATAAAATGAGGAATTGGGTAGCTGAGCACAGAGATTTGAATTTCAAGTGAGGATGCTCCGCTTAATGAAAGGTAGGATTTCTTCGGTGATTACCAGGGGTTACAATTTGTAGGTTCCCTGAGCAAAAAATACAGCTGCACCACCCGCATCCTGGTGACAAATCTGCCTATTTCTCTTAGTTATTATCCATCTTGGTATGCAGTTTGCAGTTCATTTTTGGCATGTTATTTGTAGAGTGTGGATTTGGTTCCAGATCTTTGATCGCTAATAGATTATTCAGTTTAATACTGTGTTTTGTGTTGTGTGTATTATACCTGCCTTGAATATTTGCCAGATTCACATTATTTACTTCAGAGGAGATGCTATGTCCCCTTCATCCTGAGTGTCAACAAAAGTTTGAAGGTTGGCTCATTTGTTTCTGTCGGGATGAGAAAGCAGTGATATGTGGCAGATACATTTTCTGCGTAGCCTTTTTTTAATCATTCACACACACACACACAAAAAAAGGAAAATGTACATCCATCTTGTTTCCTTAAGCACAATAGAGATAATTCAAGCAGATTCTCAAGCCAGAAATCAACACGTCTGCCACACCATGAGTGCTGTGACCGGAAAACTAAATCTCTCAAGTCCCACATTTGTGACTTCTCTTGGCTTTCTGCCTCTGGACCACAAAACATGTGAGCAGAAGGGCAGCTCTCTGCCCTTGCCTGCCTCCTGCCTCCACCTCCTGCAGGCTCCCAGGCTGCAGGCATCCTCTCTGATGAAAGTCCTGACTGGCAGAAGGGCTCCCCGACAGGCTGGCCAGGCGGTCCAGATTGCCTGGCAGAGACTGAGTCTGAGTCTCAGCATCTTGGAGATAGTCTTGTTTTGTACCAGAGTTTGGAAAAGACAGCTGGAAGATGTCGTTGTCCCATATGACGCCATCTAGAAGACAGGATTTCTTGTCTCTCCCCATCATGGCCAGCCCTGAAATACACTGTGTCAGTGTCATTATAGGATCCTGTGGACTGCTCTTCTTCTGATAAAATATATTCTGTTCATTATTGAATCTACTCTATTCAGTATGTGTTTGACACTCGTGGGTTTCAGGGGTCTGTGACTATTCCTGGGTCCAAAATATACCTGGCAGCAGCCATTTAGCCACCTGGATTACAAGTCCTGTTGGGAAACAAAACAACCGTTTAGTCCTTTACTATAGCATCAAAAAGAGGAAATTTATTTTCATAGAATCATAGAATCATTTGGTTGGAAAAGACCTTTAAGATCATTGAGTCCAACCGTACCTGTCCACTACTAAACCATGTCCCTAAGCGCCTCGTCCACCCATCTTTTAAATACCTCCAGGGATGGGGACTCAGTTTGGATGAAGAACCTTTGCAGAAGAGAAACCTCTATGATAGTAAAACTCATTGGAAAAAAGGAAGAGGAAAATATTCCTTTTATGAAACGAAGCTCCCTGCTGTGGAAATCTATTGAGGCAAGTAGATGTGAGAGATTATAAAAAGGATTAGATATGGATTATCCAGGATTAAGGCAATGAACTCGCTTGGATAAAATTCACAAGAGGTTTTCATCCTGGTGTGTTTGGGGCCCTAGATAAACTGTTACTTCTACGTAGGAAAAAACTCCCCTCTCCTGCACTGCAAGGACCAACAGATTGTTTGGGTTTTCTCCATTTCATTCTTAAAAAACCACACTAACTCCCAAAGTGAACGAGGGCTGAGTGTAAAGACCTCATAATAGTGAGTGGTAATACAGTACCTGGTGACATTCAATGCAGTTGAATATAAAGCATGCACATGGAAAAAAAAAAAACAAACAAAACCAAACCAAAAAAACCCCAGTGTTAACTGTATATGTATACATATGTATAAATATACATACATATAAATATGTGTATATATACTCTGATGGTCCTTGACCTGACCAGTGCCCTGAGGAATGAGATGTTGGACTTGTAACAGAGAGTCCCTAAGAAAGCATAAGCTTGGTGCTCAAGAGGAATCAAACAGGTGAATCAAGTGTGAGGAATTCCCAAGGAATAAACAGGGAAGAAAACAGAAGACCTTGCTATGGCACTGTGCAAACCACTGCTGATCTCCTCCGAGCCCAGCAGCTGGGTCTGGCTCCCTGCTGCAGGATGTCCAGCAAGGCTGGGCAAGGGGCACAGGGCAGCTTTTCCCCAGGGACCAATGGCAAAGGGGTCAAGGAGTCCAACCTGGAAAAGAAAAGATGGAGGGGAGATTATGACAGAGCTTGAGAAAATCGGGAGTGGCTTGAACTGGGAAGAGAGGTTCACTGCTTCTTCTAAACACATGCAGACTCAGACTAAAACAGCAGGTTCAGAAAACCCCCAAGAAGGGTTTGCTTCTGGCAGTGGATTGCTGAGGTGTGGAGCTCCTGGCACAGGACATTGCAAAAAAAAAACCCAAACAAACCCTGGCATTAAATTTAAAAAGTTGACTTAGCAAAACTGTGTGGAATAAAAATCACAAAGGGCTTCCCATCCTAGAGGGACGTGACCCCCAGCTCAGCAAGCCCTGGAGCCAGAGGCTGCAGCAAGCTCAGCACCAGTCCCAGGGACGTCTCACTGTTTGTCCTCTTCTTACATGCGTCCCCATGGCACTGGTCAGTGGTGGCTGCAGGAGATGGAAGAGCCAGACCAAGGCTGTTGTGTGGTGCAGGTATGGATACCGTGCAGCTAACAAGCTGTACCCCACTGGAAAGGAAAGGGTCTGTATACGTCATTCTCTGAGACTTCCAGCACTGTCCTGCTAGAGTGAAGCTCCGCTACCCGTGTATGTTATTACAGAGCTTTAATCCACAGTGTCATCTTTCACGAGTGTTTGGTCTTAAAGTAAGTTTGGAACTGCAACAGTCCACGCTATCAGCTCCATCCCTGTTTCTGATAAAGGAGCTATTGCTTGGTTGTAGACAGCGAAAAATAATTTTCAGATGTTGCTGCTACTCTCAGCAGGGTGTAATAGAAACTCATTATCATTCACAAGTCTAACTTAATTACATTTTTTCTTGAAGGATTTTATGCTGGCTCAGCGGGAAGGGGAGCCATCTACATACATTTAGGGGCTGCCTTCTCAAAACTTAGTAATATCTATGGTAAACACCCAAGAAAGGTGGGGAATTACTTTAGAACCTTCTTTTGATCAATGCAAGCTGCAGCATAGATCCACCAGACCCACAGGAAGCATTATCATGCCCAGTATCTGAATTGATAGACAATGAAATGTTACCTTGCTCCTTCTGTGCTTGTTGCTTTCATCAGACGGTCACAAAATCTGAAAACTAGTAATTTCTACATTGGTCAAATCTTGAAGGCTTTACTTAGTTTATTCTTAAATTTCCTTTGTAGAAGGCAATTTTCCTTCACAGAAGGCTCAAGGCATTACCAAAAATTGAAAGAACAAAAGAAAAGACATTGGAATTCAACCTAGGGTGATAAAAGCATCCTTTGGTTACCTATAGATGATGTCTGAGTACGACCTGGCACTGGACACACTGTACGTGTGAGGTGGGTGTCCTTATCTCCGTTGTGTGGTTAACCATGGGGTGCATTGCCGCAGGTCACTCGGCAGTTACGTGGGGGGAGCCCTTCTCCGAGGCCAGGGCCACCAACGGCTGCTTTCTGCGTCCATGCTGTTGTACCAGGTCCCAGCGTGCTGTGATCCAGAGGGTACATCAGGGAGCTGAAAATACCCAAACACAAAATGCCTTTGAGCATTTTATTCCTGGGTTAGCTGTCGTGAGGGTCAGCACAGCTTTACAAAGCTGCTTTCTAGGTCAGCCTGGGAGGACTCCGCAGCCTGACCCCAGCCCAGCAATTACTGCTGCTTGGCACAGGTTTGGGTGGGTGGTCGCAGCCTGCACAGCGATGGGTCAGAGAGGATGAACTTTGCAGGCAGGTTCTAAGACAGGAACAAAAAAGAGGTGAAAGGAGGCGGACTCAGCCGTACAATTAGCTGTGTAATTGACCTTTCTTTAGGCAAGGAACTCTGGGCCAGTTCTGCTTCCTGGGAAGTGCGGTGACACCTCCAGCACCTCTGACTTAAGAGAAATAAAAGCAGTGCCTAGGCGTGTTTCTCCGACGGGGGACACAGATACAGAAGCAGTTCCTGTTGCAGGTTTAGTAAACTTGTTTGGGGTTAAACTGGAAGGATTTAGCCAGTGATATGGCATAGGGGGTTGCCTGGTAATGCATATGGCCCCAGTGGGGGAGAGAGAAAGTCTGAAACAAAGCAAAAGTAATTAAAGAGAAGCAAAGCAGGCAGCACTTATCTGCTGATAATCTATGCAAACGACAAGGTTTTTTGTTTGGACAATCAATAAACCAACCCATTTAATTTTATTTTTGTGTGGTTGCATGTACTGGCTATATTGTGATAGAAACATTGCAAAGAATTGATTCACAGATAGAAATATATCTGGGTTGCTTGTGGTTTATTAAGAAGAGCAAGATAACAAGTGCTGCATTATTGATCAAACCCAGAGGGACACTTCCTTTTTTTCTGCTTGTCGATGAAATACCGTTGTAATTATTTTTTCCCTTTTCTCGTTCTTCCTTTCCTCTCACCTCTCCCTAACTCTCTGGAGATGCAGTAATGAAGTAAGCACAAAAAGCGTCAGTCAGGGCTGGCAACGGGCAGGAGAAGGGCAGAAGAAGGGAGACAAGGAGAGATACCGCAAGGAAAGAATGCATTTGCCAGCGTGTATAGCAGCGCTAATGCTCTTCATCGAAGCTTAATGGGGATGGAAGCTTAACAGGAGCTGAAGTAGCCTTTTTTGTTCGTACTTTAGAAATCTTTTACTGCGGATTTAAATCTTTATTTACAGCATAAGGCCTGCCTACGGGGTCCTGAGCAGAGCTGGATTTACCAAGCGTTGGGATTGCTGTGGGCAAGGGCAGGGGAGAGCTGGTGGTTTGCTAGTTTTAGCAGAAGAAAAAAGGGGGTCTTTTCCCCAGGCCCTGCAAGGGGAACCGGTCAGTGTGTGCATATCAGTTATCACCACGGTGCAGCTGGTTTTGGGACAAGCATGGAAAAAAGATATTTCTTGGCTGGAGAGATGAAGTTTGAAACAAGAGCAACATTTAGTTGGGCAAGGCTTGGTAAGTCACACTGCCTCTGAGGCCCAGATGAAGCTTTGATCTTCTGTGTGTTGGAGCAGGTCCAGAAGAGGCCACAAAAATGATCCAAGGGCTGAAGCACCTCTGCTACGAGGCCAGGCTGAGAGAGTTGGGGCTGTTCAGCCTGGAGAAGAGAAGGCCCCGGGGAGACCTTAGTGCGGCCTTGCAGTGCTGAAAGGGGGCCTGTAGGAAAGATGGGGACAGGCTTTTTAGCAAGGCCTGTGGTGACAGGACAAGGGGTGATGGTTTTAAACTAAAGGAGGGCAGATTTAGGCTGGATAGAAGGAAGAAATGTTTTACACTGAGGGTGGTGAAGCACTGGCACAGGTTGCCCAGAGAGGCAGTGGAGGCCCCATCCCTGGAAACATTCCAGGTCAGGTTGGACGGGGCTGTGAGCAACCTGATCTGGTTAAAGATGTCCCTGCTCACTGCAGGGGGGTTGGACTGGGTGGCCTCTACAGGTCCCTTCCAACCCAAAGCATTCCATGATTCCCTGAGGTTTCTGTCTCAATGCAGGACATTCGTTGGGGACAAACATTGAAAGTGTGAGTAACGCTCTTGAGGTGGAGGTGAGTCCTCCTGTGTGCGAAGCTCTTTACGTGCTTATATATTTCCTATATATATATGATTTCCTATATATATGTGCTTATATATTTCCTATATATATATGATTCTATGTTCTCTAAGCGAACGTTTTCTCACCCATCAGTAAGCAGTTCATACAGAACTGGGCAGGGTTCAAGTGCACCTTGTCCTTTCTCCCCCCCTCCTTGAGATTTTGTTCCTCCTGTGAGTTGGAGATCTTTTCAGCAGTTCAGAGTGGGTAGACCCTACAGTTTTTCTATCTCTAATTTTTGCACGTAGCTGTGGGTACCTTGCTCTCTCCCAGTGACCGGTGCTCCTCGAGGATGGTCTCCAGCTCGGTGATCAGGCTGGAAAATTCCAGCTGTGCAGATCTGCGGTGAAGAAAACATTAGACCTTGGGATAGGCCAGTTGTCCTGTCCATGGTAGTGTCTGCCTGAAGTGCCCCACAGTTGTCCTTAGAGCAAACCAGTTAGGAGTTCGTGGGCCACCACAAATTTGGGTTGATTTTCCTTCTCTTCTATGTCTTCGCTTCCCCTTGCCTTCCTCTCCTGGAATCAGAAAGGAGCTCACAATTCAGCTGATCTATCACAAATCAGGGACAGCATCAGCTGCACAACTTGTTGTTGCTGTACAACCCCTGGCCACATCAGCGCTGCTCTTTCAGCTCTCGTGCCAAAGCCTGGAGCCTGGGGCAGCCATGGCACATCTGTGCCACACTGCTGGGGTTGTGCCGCATGGAGGCGGCCAGCCAAGAGGTCCCAGCTGGCAGCGCGTCTTCATGTCCCCTGCTCCAGCCTCGGGGACTGCAGGATGGGAGGAAGCCTCTATTAGCTATGGGTTTGCTTGTTCATACCAAGTTTGCTCGTTGGTTATTAACATATTTGATTTAATTTTTCTTTCTGGGAAAGCAGGTTGTGCTCCCAAAGCTCCTTCAACGGCATGCTTGCACTGATGCCCGTGGCTATTGCCTCCACTGACACGTTACTGTCAGCTAATCTTTAGCTTGAAAGCTGATGCTGGCCTGGAGGTGGAGGAGTGTGGATGCCATGCGTGTTGCTGCCGTAAAGGTGATGCTGCAGCTTATTGAAAACTTCCTTTCCCCTCCCCGTGGCCCTGCTTAAGCACAACTCAAATGGCTTTTCCACTCAGAGGCTGTGGGACATGTTCCTGTCCTTTATATTCAACATAATATCTTCTGTACACAGCGTATTATTTCCTTCTTAAATCCTGAGCCTGCCGAGGGTGCAGCCTGGGGCTCAGAGACCTCAGTGCTCCCATGCGTGGCACCGGTGAGGGCTCCTCTACTCTACAGCCGCTGCTGTTCCTCCCGCTGCCTCTAGTTGTTCTTTGACTTGTATGGGCTACGTTTTCCCACTAGGTACATCCCGCAGTCCTGTAAAATGTAAAAGACTTGCCTGGGCATAACTGGGTTGTGTTTTGTTTATATATCCCCATGAACAACACATTCAAGACACTGGGAGAGGGAAAGGTCAGGCGTAACAGAGTTAGGAAGAGGCCAGAATTAAACTGGTTTGTACAGTTGCCTTGTGCACGTACGCATTATGACCATCTTTAATTGCATGGTCATGTTTAAAAGCTCCCTGCTAGCACTTCACGTCCTTGCCAGGAAGATGAGATGCTCTAACGCTCCCAGTAAAAGCATCGCTAGCTGGTTTGGTTATCTTTTTAACATAGGAATGATTTTGTTTATTTGTTTTCTTTTTTTTTCTGAAATATCTGACTCATTTTGGCTGAGCTATTTCAAACCTCTTTAGCCTGACGTAGGCACTCGAGATATAAAATTCTGACCTTGTAGAAAATTTGGTATTACAATCCAATGAAAAAAGGTCTGACAAAGGGCACTTCTACCGGGGAGTGCTTCTGATCCTGATGGTGCTGCATGCGGCTGACAAATACAATTTATTTACTTATAGAAGAAAAATATAGGCTGATGTTGGAGATCCAGAGTTCCCCTCTTACTTGAGAAGTGGCAGACGAGTGCTGGAGCAAACCAAGGTCTAGAAACTCATAACATGACAGAGACGGATGGTACTGCGTCTCAGCCTTCTTGCTGGGCTCAGACTGGTACTAACGTTTAGAAGTTTTGAGGGAGGTGTTCAGACCCACTGGTCACTCTAGGTCTGCCCCACTGTCAATGCAGAACGAGGCAAGTCCCGAAAGCAGTTCAGGGTTTCTGTAGTTCACAACTACAGTCCCAATTTAGGTGGATGTGACAGGTAGGTAGACTTACTTTTGCCTAAGCAAAATGACTACCGTACTTCCTACAGGAGCACCAGCTTTACTTGCAGGGCTGGGAGAGGGCATGAATCAGAGAAGATAAATTTTATATTCAGAGGTAGTCTGGCAAGTTCTTATGGCACTTAATAGCTGGTGTACTCCCACTGCAAGGGAAGCAGAAAGCAAATTCAATCACTTATGTTACAAAAATCCCACCGCTCTTTATTATGTGCACAGATGGTGTCTCAGGAGCTTTTTTGCCAGTGCTCTGCATGCCTAATGCTAAGCAGGGAGCATTGCTTTTCCAGCCCAGGTGACGGTGGGAAAGCTCCTTTTTCGTTTGCTAGAACCATGTGGATTTCCAAGCTCTCCCATTTTTACAGTTCTTTTAAACCAGCCTTCCAGCAAAAAGTCAAAATATTACGGCAGACCACGTTTAGCGGAGGTGAAGGCAGAGGTACAAATGAGAACAGATTATGCACCATGGAGGTGAAAAGCTGTTGCAAACAGAACAACAAATAGAAAGGTGTTGCAGGACATCCAATACAATGGGAAATGGAGTTGCTTTGGCTTAAATCCTTTCACACATACAGAGACTTACAAGGGTAAAATGTGGAATCAGCTAGATTTGTGGGAATATTTCAACTCCAGGAATGGAATAATCTCAACAAACGCCTTCTTGTTTTTTATGAAGGCTTCTTAACGCAGCACGGCCTTCTGCAAGAACTGCATTTCTGCAGCTTTTTATAAATAGCCTCAGACTGGCCTTTTCTAATAAGCACCGTCTTTCTTGAGCTGACCACTCTGTGCTGCAGTGGTGTACCATGAGCTTGCTTTACTTCACTGCTAGCTGGGTTCGGAAAAGCGTTCTTAGTAAAAGTTACAGGACTGTAGAAAGGTCAGATCTGCTCAGCCTCTTTTTACAAGTGCCACGCTAAGACTACCATTTACTTTAAGCAATAAAACTCTCTCTGTAGGTTTATGCTTTCCCCCTCCAGCCTGACGCTCTTCTAGCACATAACAGCTATTGTGTTATGATATACAGCACTGCTAAGACAGAGCAAAGCACTATTCTGGGTTCATAGGTAGGAGAAAAAAGCCACAGAGAACCTGTCTGGCTTTTGAGAATCACAGATCTCTCACAAATGCTTTGGGCCAGTAGACTTTAACTCCAAGGTCCTCCAGCTGACAGCATTTGGCATAGGTCCATCTAATCTCATGCTGATAGAAGAATTAATGTCAGCTGAGACATTTGGGGGCTTTTTTTTTTTTTAAGATAAAAACCCAGAGGAGATGAATACCATCGTGCTGTAGTTGGTGGGCTTTGTCCTTAGTTCTGTAGGTTGTGTGCCGTTGAGTGGAAGTGTCCTTCAAAGGGGAAGCTGCAAATGGCCAGAAGCCCCAGGTTATGTGGAATAAGAGTAGATATTTCAATGCACATGTCTGTAGTGCCTGTATGTTGAATATGTAGGAGGTCACAGATTTAATGTGTATGATGTCTATCAGACTATTGGCCAACTGAGATACTAACTGCAAAGGATTTCAGGTAGAATTGCTTCTGTTGCAGAATTGAAAACCAAAGGATTTCACCAAACCACAGTGCTTCTGAGCTGCCTTCATCTCCTACATCTGGGCCAAGGTAAAAGTGAGCTCCATGGGAGAATACCTTTGAAAAACAGGCCTCAGGTTCTTGATTCACCAGGGTTTGCGCCTCTACTTCCCATGGACTTTAGCATGTTTAAACATTCGTGTTTCTTTGATAATCTAGACCTAACTGACTCAAAGTTGAACATCCATGGAGACAGAACTTACTGAGAATTTTGTCCTAGATCTTCTAATTTTCCCACCTTGTGTTATCAAAGGGCCTTTGCTACAGAACTTTCCAGATTTCTCTGCTGATCTTAATTTAATCAGTCCTGTTAGACAATTGCAGAGCACACTATGGATCTGCAATCTTTCTATATTCCGTGCATTGCTGCTACGATCAGTGCTTTATTTTCCTCTTGGCCTTCCTTACTGCTTTGCTGTTGTTTGTAAATTAAAAGGCCAAAGTGAAGAACAGCACTTGTTAGCCATGCTCAGGTTGCCCTGATACCCTGGAGAACCGAAGGGGATGCTCAGGGAGTTGAGGGGGGGTCATTTGTCTTAGCATATAATTCTGCTGAGTTCTGAAAGAAGTTGAACATTTCCAGCCTTTCACCTTCAACACTGCCAGCAGAGCTGACCTGAGAGGCTGGCCCAAAGGAAGCTAATAAGATAGCTTGCACCATGAAGCTAGAGGAGTCGATAATAATGAATATTTAAGTGGTGGAATTTTCCACTGCCACCACCGAACTTTTTTTCCACTAATTACTGCCATTAATAAAGTCCTGCCAACACCTGACTAATGAGGACTCAGCACCAACTTTACTTAAACTATGGCCTTTTGTTTTCTTGGTTGTGCAATGTGTGTGACAATTGCCAGGTTGCTGAGCATGAAGGTTTTAGAGAGAATAATAGAATATGGGAACAGCCTTACAAGAAATCCATGCTCAAGAAAATAGAAATTCTCGTTGAAAATAATGCCTTTTGGAGTTCAGATAAATGCTAGTTCTGCTGGTCTCCTGTTGGATGTTCAGAGAGATGACGGATTTTGTCTTCTGCTTTCTAGGATGACTCTTGATGTTTGAAAAGGAATACGAAAGAATTAACCTGAGTTTGGTCACAAGTCCTGTCCTCTCCCTGCAGGAATAGGAATATCTGGTCCAGAGAGAAAAGAGATGAGGACACATGATACTTTATGCTTGCAGTGTTGGTGGCTCTCTGCTATATAACAGCAAATGGTAAGGAGCTGAAGCTTTGTTTTCTGCTGTTGGAAACCAGAATGAAGTCTTTGAATTCTCTTGTTTCAGTTTGACTTATCGTACACACCAGTTTATGAAATTAAGTGCTTGCAGGAAGAAAAAAAATCTCCCTTTGCTTCATTCAGAGTTCTTGGTTGAAGGTCCTATCTCATCTCCACCTGACTCTTTTTAGAGCATTTAGACAGAGGTGAAATTCCTATAGTGCATGCAAGAACTTCCCCTGCCCCTAAAGACACCTTACCACAAAGGGTGCTTCGTTGTTTAAATTGTTAAAATTAGCTTAGTTGCAGCTTATCCGTAATTCTTATTGAAGAGGCAGCTTTTAGCTGTAAGACCACTATTTTTCTTATGCTGTTAGCTGGTGAGTAACACGCTACACTGAGTCAAATGCCTCAGTACTTGACCCTCTTGGGGACAATGCTGTTCCATTTTGAGTGCTGGAGTGGTGATGTGGTGGGAACGCCTTCCATCTGAATTTTGCAGGGCTTCAGGGGAGTCTGTGCAGAACAAGCTGAGGGCTGGAAGTCAAATCCTTCACTCAGGAGCAGATCTGAATCCTCTGAAAACGTGTAATTGCTGTCACTGTTGAGAAAAGTTGGGGGTGTAATTGCAGAACCAAAAAGTCGGCCTGAGTCTGAGACATGAGGTTTGGGGCTGTGAATTTCAGTGGACACCAAGCTCTGGCTTCTATCGTTTTAGAGTTGTTTCATGTTTAAACAGTGTAATTGCTGTTAAACGCAAGTTCTCTGAGCTTTAATAAAAATAGCACCACATTAACCTAACGAGTTTTTACAGGCGGGATTGATAACATTTATTAAAGGGCTTACATAATGTGTTTGTCTGCAATAAAAAATGATAGGACTCGATGACCTAGGAGGTCTTTCTGGTCCCAGTGCTTCTGTTACAGGCAAACCAGCCACGAGAGGGCAACAGAGACTCGTGTGCCACTAAGTGCGTGAAAGGGGTGTAATTAAAAAACTTTTAACACACAACAAATCTGTCAGCTCTGGGAAAAATATTTGCCCTTGTTCACCGGCAACTGGTGTGACAGCCTCCTTTAGCAGTGCCACTTCATGGAGGTGATGCTTATGGAGAACATGGCTGGATGCCATCTGGAACAAAGAAGGAATAGGGCATCAGTGTTGTCTTCTGCATTGCAACAGTTGCCACCAGGAGCTTTGGAAGAATGTGCTCTGTGTCTGTTCCTTTTTGCTGAGTGACCAAAGTGGTGGCAACTCTCAGGCAGCAAAAAATCCCTCTGTGCGGTCTGCAGGAAAGGTTGGCTCCTTGCGCTTCTGTCCCATTACTCAATCACTGCGCAAGATAATGGTGCCTGGAGTGATTCATGGCCCTTCCTGCCCATTTCTCAGCATGCAGAGGACAACCCAGTCATGGCCCTTAAAAAGCAGGAGAACTAATAATGAATGTATAGCCATGAAGCATCTGTGATAGGTTTCAGACCTGCTTTTCCTTAAAGAAAAAAAAGTCGAAAGGCAATTGTAATTGAAATGAGCCTGATGGCAGTGGGCAATTTTCCTGTACAATGTGGAGCACAGGTCAGTGCTGAGAGTGTGCAGTGTGGTTGTGGCCAGACCCTATAGAATTGCCTGTCCACGACATTATAGAAGTCAAGCAAGGTTCTCCTAAACATGCACATTCATATTTTTGTATCTCTGTTGGGAGTCCTCAGAGATGAGAGTTAAAACTCTCCTCTGCAACCTCTGGTACTAGAAACTAAGATTTCTTTAATCCCTGGATTCAGCTCTTCAGGTTAACCTCCATGTAACTTTTGGGTTTTCTCCCCTGGATCTAGGGTCCCTGAAGAGAAGCAAACCCCCACAAGTCCCCAGGTGTTTGATTTCAGGAATTCAGTCCCACTTATGCCAGCAAACTGTGTGGACTGCTGTGGTGGTGTGGTTGGTCTGGTTCCCCATCCAGGATGCAGTTGCCAAGACCATTACCCGGAGCTGCTGGAGGTGTTTATGGGAGTTAATCCTGCCCATCCTTTACACTTAGGCCAAGCACTGGAGAAGTGGCCAAATCTTGCCTTTGCTTTGGAGTTCGCCTGTGCTACAGTCTTAATTGCGAAGGCATGTACTGCTACTGAGAACTTGTGACTTGCATCTCACATTTTCCTCTGGTGGGTTTTTGAGGAGCCCTTGGGGAGGTAAGCTTGACCTTGGGTGCAACTTAATGAGCTTTGACTTATGGCTGCAACTCTTCCCCTTTGTCTAATGAGGAAGAAACAGGTCCCTGTACCTACTTTTGTTGGCTGTGGACTCAGCTGAGGGCGGATCGTGGTGAGAAATCCTTCACCATATTTCTCCTTCCCTCCTCCAAATTGTGTTGTAGCTCCTGGGCACTATGGAGGGAGGAAAGAAACATGCTGCAGAGGAAAGCCTGAGTGCGGATGTGTCCCCTCCTGGAAGCAGAGTGGAGACTCTGCCCTGGCTGCTGCAATGCCTGGGAAGGTGGACAGGAGAGGAATAGGCCCCTCTTCCCTGTCCCTGGTTAATGCGAGATACCCAGAAGCAATGTTACTCAGCATCGGTTTGCAGTTCATGTGATTTCTTTCACTTTCTCCGTCTTCACTCCCAATCTATCTTATTTTTTCTCTCTCACGTCCTCACTATTGTCCTGGTTATAGACTTTCTTATTAAGGTCTGTTTGCAGAGCTCAAAGGAGTGTCTCTGAATTTCATCAGCAGTTAATGTACAAGGATTGCCCCAAACCCTAACCATCTAACAGCTCCTTGCACGTTGCTAGTAGGAGCAGTGGGGTGGGGTAGGTCAGAGGGCTCCTTAACAGCATTGAAATCCTTTCTTGACAGAACTGAATAAAATGCTTGGTCTGGAAAGAAATCGCATGTGTAGATGGGAGAGGTGTGCGTACAGTCCTGTGTGGGACTGGATGTGTGACTGCCTGACCTCGGTGCTGTGGAGGAGGTGATTTCCACTGCAGTAGCTTGGCGTGTGTTGTTGTGGTAGCCCTGGGAAGCCCTGCTCCTGGCCTGGGGTCCCGCTCTGCCAGGCAGTGCTCAAACACAAAGTAAGGTGATGAAAGGCGTGGGAGCGTGTAGAGATTGCTGACTTTGGAGAAGAGCCTAGCAGGTTTTTGTGTTTGTCATCATGAGCAACAGAGACATCCCTTAGGCTGAGTTCAGCTGTGGGGCAAATGGATGCAGCTCCCCATCAACAAGGAATGCCCTGGAAAGTGATGGTGCAAATTTGCAGCAGGTCTGCTGTACGTCAGTGGCAACAAATTCTTTACCATTGCGTATTCTAAGGAGTGTGTTTAGTTGTTGACATATAATTTGTTAGGTTTTATAACTTAATTAAGCCCCAAGTTTCATTCAAAACAAATGAACAAAAGGTGGTAGAGTGGGAGGTGGAAAGGATGATGCTGAATGGAAGATCTGATGGAGGAGATTCTGGGGAGAAGACGACTGCAGGAAGTCTAGGGAAAGTGAGGACAAGGAAAGGGTACAGAAGGGGAGACGTAGGGACTGTTGCTTAGAAGAGGGAGAAAGAGTAGCTGGGAAAGAGGTGGTAGGAAGTTTGAATCACCTGGTGGACATTTTGCTATCCTTGGTGGTCCAATAATGAGAAAAGGTATCTGTAAATATTTAATATGGAGGGTCTTGAGGGGAAATTTCCTCCAGCCTGTTTGTCCGGGGCAGCATTTGACCCGCTTTCCAATGTGGCATGAATGCAGACAGCACCCTGTCAATCAGCTACCCACGGCCAGCAGGGAAAGGACGTGACAAGGATTGTAACTGTGAAAGCTAAAGATGAAAAACTACTACTTCCACAGACTTGGAAATAAAATCTTCGTGTGGCATTTTTTATTTCCTTGTGTTGCGTCTTTGTTTTTAAAAGGAGAGAGAAGAACAAGGTTATTTGTGGAGGCATTAAGTTAAGCAACAGAAAAGTCTCTGACTTCAAGTTGCTGCTAGTTTCTTCTCATTTTGTTTTTTTTTGACCCTAGATGCATCACTCTCCAGCATCTTCATAGGCTGAGGAATAAAACATGACATAACTAAGATGTACAGTGTGCTTTTTGGCTAAACCGTGGGACTGGCGAAACATTACCATCATTTTTCTGGCTTTTATTTGAAATCATAAAGAGTTAAGTGCATCAGTTTGCTGTGGTTATTTTTTCTTCCTTTCTGTGAATAAAAAATGAAGGAAGAACGTGGCAGTTAATTTAATAGTTTGTTGGGAGAATATGGTGATCTATGACATGATTAATTGAAATGAAGGGCAGAGAACATTCAGAGCTGCAGGAAAAAAAATATAAGGGAATGTTTGGCAAATGACATAAAATAAAATATGAGCTCTCAGGGCTCAAACTCGCTACTAATACAGTTTCCAGGTACCATTCAGTGGCAAATGTTAAGGAGCAGAACAACAGGGTGGGCTTTGTAGAGGAGCTGGTTTTGAGGGTTTTTTTCCCATAATATCACAAATTAATAGATATTTATCAATGAATATTCACTGAATTCCTACCAATTAGCTAGCTTTCCCTTTCTCTGTTTTAAGGATTACACAGTAGTTGTGGAGTGAGTTTCCAAGTGTAAGCATTTATTAAGGTAGGCACTAAATCCGTATGTAGATACCCGATATTTATTTTTGGTATTTTACCTTCAAAGAATGACAGCAAATAAATGATAAAAGGTGTCTCTGGGTGCCTGGGATGACTACTTAGGCACATTTGTAGATGTCTCAGCGGACCCTAGATGCAAGATAGACTGACCATGATGGGCTCATTTATTATAAATAACATCCAACTAACAGTACTGTAAACCCAAAATGTTGTTGCTAAAGATGGCTTCTTCGTCTTTGCTTCACTTTTGGTTATTCTTAATGGTTATACAGGATGAAATAAAAAGAGTGCTGTGATTTCATAGCATATGAAGCCCTATAACTGCTCTTGATTTTCTGAAAAATATTAGTGGAAGAAGGTAGCATTTCCCATTAAGACTTGATGTCATTCTTATGGATGACATCTCTGAATTCAGAGAAAGAGGGAGGAATATTCTTGTGGTGTGAAGCCATGAAGGTGAAACATCTTCCTGTGGGCCAGCAGCCCTAGAGCACCGGCGTAAGCTTTAGCACTTGCTGTCTGTGAGCTATATGTTGTGAACAGAGGAGCTGCTTGGAGGAACCAGGTTCCTGTGGTTGTGTTCCCAATTCTTCTGACTTTGATGGCTTTATTGTCCCATTTCAATGATTTCTGAAGATGCTATACGTCTCGGTGCTTGAGAAGATCTTGAGGAAAACAGCAACCTTCTCTGAAAAAAATTGATTTGCAAATACTGGCAGAGATAAAAAAGGAAATCTATAGTGGGATAAGCACATCAGGAATGCTGCGGTGACAAGATCAATTTGTTTTGATCAAGGTAGTGCTTTATACTTCAGCAGCAGCTCTTGTCTGAAGGCACATGTGCCTGGGGAACGTGGAGGAAAGGCTATCGTGGGCTGCCTGTGCTCCGAGTAGGCAGGGTTAAGTGTGCCACCAGAGTAGATGGAGACAGATGTGTAGGCAACATAATTGTACACCTGTGTATCTTTTTCAGAAGATGCTCTGCTTTGAAATTTAAAACTTTAGGGGTGGGATGTTAGCACAGAAATTAATTTTTAGACATCAGTGCTATCTGGTTAGAGTAATTGCTTATTATCTGCTTCCCTGGGGTTTTAAGCTCTTGGAAATGACTATTTACATCTCAGTGCGTGCTTAAAGGAAGGAGAAAATTGCACTCCATCGTTTCAACGCTCTATTCTGGCTCTCTGATAAGCCAGGAGGAAAAAAAAGAATTTAGAGAAATCTTTGTCCTCATCTGTCTGTTCCAGGGAGTACCCGAGTTTGACACATTTGTGTGACTGGTGGGGTTGGTAGCTAGTGGACTATGAGATTTGCCGTTATAACCTGGCCTATCTTGGCTAAGCCCTGCTGACAGCCCAAAATGATCCCTGTGAGCCCTTCAAATGCATTAAAAAATTAGGAGCCAACATTAAGCTACTGGATGGGAAGGCGATGGTTTTCTTCATGTTGTCAGTAAGTCCAATTTGCAGTGGGTTGTTGGAGGGGAATATTAGATCCTGTTTGTGTACACGCCAGATTGTGTGTCAGCCAGACTTACAAGACATCCCTGCTCCCAGGAGGTGGATGGCTTGTGGTGGCTACGTGACAAAAATAGGGTAGTTCGAACAGTTACCATCAGGATCTCTCAATTTAACAAAGTGGAGGGTACGAATTAGTCACAAGGATTGTTTGCCCGCAGTGCATTATAAAAGCTGATAGAAACCAGAGCTGGGGTCAGGGTCTGAAGTGCCCTGTGCTCTGCAGGTGGCACCCCAATGAGACCACCACCCAAATGGACAAGTCAGAGGTGAAATACCAGCATGGCTGGGGAACCTGGGTGCACAGAGAGGGAGAAACTGGTCCCAAATCACACACGGAGTCTGGGATGTGGGGAAGGATCCATTATCTATCCAGGTCCAAGCAATGCCCTGCTCTCAACCAAATTTACTGCACTGTGTGCATCTTGGGACATTAGGTCGTGAACGATGTGGGACAGAAACCCACTTGGCGTCTGCTCCCTGTGCTGCACTGTCCAGGTTGTGATCTGGTACCATTTGTGATCTGGTACCATTTGCGACCTCTGATTTTTAATGTTATTTGAGTGGTGAGTAACCACAGTGCTGGGTAGTGGGATAGAAGCCACCCTGCAGGGTGTTGGGAATAAAGTTTTTGTCTTTCTCTTTGTCATTTTATTTATTTATTTATTTGTTTCTAAGTCTCCAGTAAACACTGCTATAAACTATGCTAATGTAAAACAACTGCAAATTGAGGCATTATTTCACGTTATTTGTACCACAATTTTATTGCATTCACAGTTATTTACAGTATGTAAATAAGCTTCACAGTGTAGAAAAATGTTCTGCTATAACTCAGTTGTTTGAGCATTAAAGAGAGGGGGGAGGAAATCAACCAAAACCCATAGATGTATGCAGCAAGAAAAGATTATGGATAATATTATGGATTTTTTTTTTTTTTGTTACAGGATTAGCTCTGTTTGAAAATAGTACCCATTTCCTGAAATGCTGAAATTTGTGTACTTCAGCTACCTGCATTGTGTTATAAATCCATAATGACTATTTTCCATCAAATATTGCATTACAATTTGAATTATTAAACGCTAAATGGCTGTGTATAGATTGTAAAGCAATGAGAATTTTCTGCCAGTTGAAAGAGAGCCCTAGTGTGGGTAAGAACATAGCCTTTGATGAGCGTTGCAGCGTCTGTAGATGTAAGCAATTATATGCAGATGGAGCACAGGCAGTACAAAGATAAATGTAAGGTCCTTTTAAATCCTGCTTGCAGTATTCCTTACGTGCATATGGACTGCGGTGTGATTGTCTGGCTTTCTTGAGGCTTAATTTTCATCCTACTGAATGTAATGGCAAAACATCTATTAATTTCAGCAGCAGCAGGGCAGGGTGCTTTGGCTTTAGATTAAAGCAGTCTAAAAAAACTTTGGAGAGAGAGGTAGTGAACTACTTTGGCAGAAAAACATTGCTTGGGTGCGTGTAGTTTGAAGAGACTGTTCAAACATAGAAGAGGCTTCTCTGTTTGCCCTTATGCTTTGTATTAGCAAGTTGCGCATATTTCCAGGACTGATCTAGGCTAGTGTTAAGGTTGTTTTTTTTTTTTGTTCTGGAGAAATCACGATGTTTGACAAA